>DWTO01002674.1:0-13611 GCA_018244755.1 Jemadia pseudognetus
GGATAGAGCTATTTGGCACTCGGTGCTCTCTGCCTACCCCGCAAGGGACCTGGCATGAGGATATGTATGTATGTATGTAAATAAAATTCAAATAAAATATTGATAACATGAGTGAAACGTTTGACCTTGAGAACATCGATAGTAGAAACCAACTCACGATTCGCGTTCAACGTGCACCTTTTATAAAATGTGAAATGTACTTCTCTTCTTAAGTGCCCGATGAAGAAGTCCTTTAAGATAAGGAGGAAGAGAGCTCTATCATAATGGGCAACCAGCAATCGCCAATCGTGTTGCAAATTTCCATAAGCGTTGAAACTACTTACCATCAGTACCTATTTGTTGCATGTTTATTAGGGTATAACTCAAACAATTTTCTGAACAGCACATTTACTGACTAGGTACAGTGTATAAATCCTTATGAAAAGAGTATTTATATAAACATATTTATATGTATATAATATACACATCTGCACTAACATGGCCGGTAGCCAATTACACACTGCCTGCCCCGGATGCAATCAGCGCCGGTCGCTAAGCGGATTGCAAAGCACGCTTATTCCTGTTGGTAACATCATCTTGCTGACTTTCTTGGGAAGATATCCTCCTATGCCTACCTTTTCGGGGATTATAGGATTGATGTTGCGTTTTTATTTACATGTAGTTTATCAGCTGTCTGGTTGTCATAATATAGATTCTGCCTACTTTGTTATCAGAGAACCTTTACGGAAATATTACAAGGTATTTATTTAGTTATTTATTTATTCATTTACTTATTCGACATTAAATCGCATAGAATATTTCGCTTGTATCATCACCACTAATAAAAACGGTCTTCTTATTTATCTTTGATGGTGCTAAAATTTTCCGTTCATAGGTCAACTTCCTTAAAACACTTCCCGCATATTCTATATTCGTACTTATATTTTAATGTTCCCACTCAAACAGGTTCAGAGTACCTACATATATTAATAAGCCAGCCTCAACTTTATTTTTAAGAATTGAAAAATATCTAGGTTTTGTCCACGATTTTGTTCGTGCAATAGTTGATAGTAGGTACTATACATTCGAACAATTTATATTTCTGTCCAATTTCCGAACTGACGAATTTTCATATAGGTAACCTTAAATGTTTGTTTTACCCCTTGTGGGTAAAATTTCCAAAATTTCTTTTTTCGGTGTTTACTACGTCATTTAAGTGCCAAATTTGTGTGCCAAATTTCATACTTCTTTCGTCTAGTGGTTTTGGCTCTGCCTTGAAAGAATTCTACTTATATTTTATATACCTCACAAGTACCAGTATAAAAATAATGGACCGAAAATGAATAAATAAATAAATAAATAAATAATTGTGGTAGGTCTGGGCCATACTCCTGCGCAAATAGGCTATAAGGTAAAGCTTATGATGACCGACGCGTATCGCCCATATCTCATATTATTTATACGCCTTTAACGTCTGACTCGGTTTATGCATTGTTATTGACATTCACTGTCCCATACCAAATGATAATGGGCGGCAATCGCTACTTATGACAACTCATTCACTATTTTTTTTACAAGAATGGCAAACACCGTACATCACACTTACACATTATAAAATTTCACTTAACCTCACAAGGCTGTAAATTCCGTACGCCTGACAGACACAAATAATGCGCGCAAGCGGCACCAATAAAAAATCTCCCCACAATAATAAACTGCTGATAGCACAGAATCAACACGAAAAGTTTACATATTTGTTTTGTAAATGACAACGTATGTACTCGTCCAACACGCATGCTTTAATTATGGTTTTAAAATATATTACACGTATATCCCGATCTAAGTTGAAAAAACAAATTCCACCCCCGTTCATTCAAGTTTCATCACAACAGCTTGTAATCTTTGAAAAGAAAAACTTTTGGTTGTTCCTATTATTCGCCATTTTATTGACGCTCATTATTTTGGTGCTCATTAGTGTTGAATAATAATATTTATGCTTAGTCGTAAACCACTGATTCACTTTAGACATTCTTATACATAGCTTGATACAACCTATTGATTCCCAGATGAATGTATGGGTTAGTACTACATACATGTATGCATGAACTTATTTAATCGATAATAAATATAGTTATATTGAGAAACTTTGGCTCGTGTAGGTACTGAGATAAAAAGCGTAAGGATAAACATTAACGACTCGCGACATAAATTTTTGGTAGCGTCAAATATACATATAATATCTTGTAAAGTATTTATTTGATTCATATAGTGTAAAGGACAATTTTGATCTACCTATGGCGAAGCTAACGAACGCATTTATTTAGTTAAGGATTAATACTGAACAGAAGAACATAAAAGTAGTTATTGTGAGTTAAACATAAGCAATAGAAACATGCTACCACGGACTTTTTTGTAGTATTTTTATAGATCTATTATTCTCTAATACATTACATTAGTACCAGTATCTCTGCTGGTTTTCGCGGCACACGGGAGTAAAGCTACCAGCAGGCAAAATTTTTCAACAATTATCGTTGTCTCCCATTCCTGTGGGATTTCTGGGATAAAAAAATAGTTCGAGACTATCTAGGTCATAGCCATCCTATTTTTTTCTCGAGAGTCAGACTATCGTTGTTCAAAATTCCATCCAAATCAGTTTACTGGTTTAGGCAAGAAGAAGAGACTTTCAGACAGACAGAGTTAATTTCGCATTTGTAATATAAGTAGGGAAGTAGCGATTATTATTATCATGTTCTTCATCTTTTCAGTATGCTACTCTTGTCTCAGTCTGGGGATAATGTACACATGGCCATCCTCTACCATCAGGATCTTCTCTTCAGCCAATACGACCTTGAACAGGCCGATGACGGAAACAGAAGTGGCCCTTTTTGGCAGTTTATCCTCCATAAGCGCTCTCGTAGCTACTCCTGTTACCGGCTTTCTTCTAGATACCCTGGGAAGAAAATACACTTGTATATTATTCTCGTTGCCACAAGCGGTACGTCCACTATTGTTTTGTGTTATACAGCAGCGTTTACTAGGGCTCCCAAAAATTTTATCATAAGCGCTAAGTGGTAACGTAATTCAATATAAGACAAATAGTTTTATCACTCCCTGCTATGAAATTGAGGCGTTGCAGTCAACAATTCTTTAAACTTCTCACGTTCCATGTCCCTATTGTAAGTTACTGCCCAGGGATGGCGGGATGGAAGGATGATCACAAAGTCATGGATCAGTAACATCCGAGATTGGACTGGTATTGTGAGCGCACCAGAATTATTTCACCTCGCAAAAGACAGGGACAAATTTCAAAAACTGATTGCGGATCTTCACTAGTTGGAGAGGTACTTGGAGAAGAAGAATCACCAATTGTTTTAACTGTTTTCAGATTGCCTGGGTCATTGTTTGCGCTGTGAACAGAGTAGAAGCCGTTCTAACAGCTATATTCATATCTGGTTTTGGAGGAAGTATGCTGCTGATCGCACCAGTATACGTCGGCGAATTTTGTCAAGAATCCATCAGAGGCACGATGACATCTGGATCTATCATCTTTTATGGACTAGGCATGCTGATTTCCTATCTCTTGGGCGGGTTTCTGGAATATGACACAATGAATTACATATCTTTGAGTATAACCACTCTTGGCATAGTGCTTTTGATGGCGCTACCTGACTCTCCTACTTATTTTATGAAGAAGGGTCAAGAAACGGTAAGATTTAGATATTACGATTTAGCTTTCAAAAACTTTCAAAACTGTAAAGATGGAAGTTTATCTAACTGACCAAGAACGGATTGAACGGAATGAAATTGCAAAATTTTTTCTTCAGTGTTTCGGGATCCATAATCTTGTATGGTTGCAAGTTTATTACAGTTTATAAAAACAGGCTTAAACTATACAACTATGGTGATAACATCGTTATATGCTTATTCTATTTTTATCTCGACTTCTAATCTGTTAATTATTTTATTAGGTAAACATCACTATTTGTTACGTTAATACGAGTTTAAATAAAAAATCTGTGATCGTACTTAGGCATTAGAATTAAAAATAAAAATGTTAGAATATTTTTAAACGATATGGTTCCTATAGGCATACAAGAAATAAATAAATAATTACTTATTAATAGAGAGGAAACAACACTAGCAATAGACCTGATTTAGATGAGATTTGATTTGGTATTTTTGCAATTTACTATTTTGATCTTGACAAATTTACAAATCTCGACTGCTTTGTAAATTCATCGACAGCAGGCGCAAATTGCACATAGGTTGGTCGACCACAATTGGATTTTTTTAAAGACTACTTCTTGTATTAATTAATTTCGTTTAGAACTAGATACAGTATCGTTCGATCTTTTCGGGATCCTTCGCAGCAGAGTTACATTCGACCAATTTGTACTACCTGCACCTACCCTACTCCCCATGATACTCGATCATCGCAATGAAGAAGCTTCTGGGCTTTATGAGTTGCAGAGAGCAACTTTAATCCAATGTTAGGTGTGAAGCAAAAGTAGTACCTACTCGTCTCATGAATTTTCTCAATACAGGAGGCGGCAAAAGCAATAGCATTCTTTAGGGCCACGAAAGTTGACTCTAAAATTGTGGTGGAAGAAATGAGCACAATCAGACGATCGCTGAACCCTGAAATGGATGGTAAGGTTTAAGTATTAAAACAGTCAAATTTTTTAAAACATTCATAAATGCTACGCAATGAGTAAATTAATCTAATCTACCAACTCGTTAAATACTTATTTTGTCTTCCCAGATGCAACACCTGAATTCGAAAAATTAAATGCTGATTTGAAACCAGCAGAGAAATTATCGTTTTGGAAATTTATGAGTAAGTACTGCTAACTACTTTGGGTTTATGGAAACAAAACGCGAGTTTTAAGATAGTCTACAAAAAGTAAAGAAATCATTACAGGGGTATCTTCTATTACAATTTGTTTGTCCTTTGCTCTTCTCGTCTGTTTTGAGTTCACTTGACGAATTCTAGACTGTGCATAATGAATGTGTAGTTTCGGCAAGCTTAATTTTAAATAATCTTAATTCTTAATTTCAAATTTTATCTTAATTTTCTCCCTGTCGTATGTATAGCGGCTTTACCACACGGAGCTTGATTATTTTATTATTCTGGTTTACATAAAATTTGCAAAGTAACGCGGACGATTATATAAAGTGTTTTCCCTTGTCCGTATTCTTAATCAATATCAATGTAGTATCTTGCACAGTTACTAAATAACTTACCTCGCTGATCGCTCGCAAAGACTTTCCGTGTCTAAATACATAAATTTCTAAAAACAAAATAGAAAAAACAAGCTTAATAATTTCATTTTATATTGTCTTTTTAATATGTTATAGAGCAGTGATATCTCTGAAGTGTACCTATATACATTTTGAAACCGAAATACTGAGGTCCATAATGATGATTTTCTTTTTCAGAAAAATCCCGATCCTCTCGACGTGCTTTTGCTATGACACTGTGTATCTATTCATCTGCAATATTCCAAGGTTTGGTAGCTGTCCAAGTGTACGCGGAACCTCTATTCTATGAAGCCGTGCCGAACATGTCAACGACTCTGAACAGCGTGTTGTTCGCTTTGATCACTGTGGTGGCTGGAGTCATTGCTGCTTACATGGTGGACACAGCTGGTAGACGAGTAAGACCTTTTGTAGGAAATTATGATAATCCAATTTATTTTACTAACTCTGCTGGGTTTTCGCAAACTCAGTCTGCAAGAAAAAATGGTATCTTTGCTCAAAGTTTTAACGGTGGTTTTAATCTAGAGATTGACTCATAACACGGACAATGTAAAGAATCAACACATTACGTTTTAGTGTTTTAAGTTTATTGATATAATAGTGATTTTAATGACTCCTTTACGTCGTCCCTAATTTCATAGACGAATCCTTAGTGTGTTCATGCCTATGATGCGTAAACATTATGAAAGTATTCGTGGTTCATGAGAAAATGTATGGCTTACAGTAACAGTTACGTATGTGAAATAGGGCTTCGGCGCTTGCGACAGATTATTGTGTTGCTTTGTTTACATTATTATCACTTTCCCGTGGGAAAATTTGAACGGAAAGATTTCAATGTCATTTTCTATCTTTTTCCAGCCTCTTATGATCTACTCTTCGATTTGCGCCGGCTTCTGCTGTGTACTTCTGGGCACGCAGATCCAACTGCACTGGGCGCCCCACTGGCTGACTGCGGTCTTAATTTACCTCTACTGCATCGCTTATACCTTTGGGGCGGGCACTGTACCGTATGTGGTTATTGCCGAGGTGTTTCTGCCTGAAGTAAGTTAGAAAAAAAACACTTATGTTAAAGTAACGCGATACCATACGAAAACTGACTCAAACATTTAATGATAAATGACTAAATCTACGCCACTACTGTCTCCGCCACAGCAAAATCGATTACCACTACTTGTCTTATCTTCACTACCGTCTCTTGATAGCTAAATATTTACAGCGAACAATATTGCCAATCAATTCCATTTTCCAGAAATTCCATTTTCCAGAAAAAATCAATTTTTTTTACATGTTATTTAATAAAAATGTAGCTCTAATTTTTATATACTTTTCCAGGTACGAAGCATCGCTTCAATGTTGACCGTGGAATGGGCATGGATTTGTAATTTTACAATCCTTTTCATCTTCAACCCTCTCGTATCTCTTTTGGGCCTAGGTGGAATCTTTTACATATTTGCGGTTGTCTGCTTCCTCTCAGCAATATACGCAAATTTCTGTATCCCTGAGACCATGGGTCAGACGGTTGATGTCATACAAACACTATTCGTCAAGAAAAAGAGAAGCTCGAAAGCGTAGACTCTCAATTTAAAAGATATTAATTTATACAAGAGTATAGAAGATGAGAAGACCAACGTTATAGATCTGCTTTCCTGCGCAGGGCGTACAATGGAATTATAGTCAGGAGAAAGATTCTTGGAAAGAAAGAATTGGTGTCATGTTCATTTAATCTGAAGCGTAATGATACTGAACTCGACATGGATTCCATAAAATAACAATATGAAGAAAGGTCATCGACATCTTTACGACGGTCTGTTTCCGCTTTTCGGTATATCTTAGTATATTCATCTCTATCGTGTACCGAAGACCAGGATAAGGCACTGTATATAAATAACTATAGTGATATTGGTATTATAATTCGTAATTAGTTGTATATTAAGGATTAATTTTATAACATCGGATAATAAAGTTCAATATGTAGCCAAATATAGTTAACTTATACTCCATAATTTATTATGGCTTTGGCAGTGAGAGAATTGACGAGAATCTATAAATACATATATTGCCTTTAAATTATAAGCTAGATTAGAACCACATATGAAGACTCCACGGGAAAAACAATGAATGTCGCTATTTTTGTGAAACTGACTTTTTATTACTATCTAACCGCTTATTGGTGTATTATGACTTACTATACACAGATCAGATCATCGTCAATCATATCAATCAGACTCAAAGCACATGAAATCACTTGACAGGAAAAAATATGTAGAGGACGAATAGAAGATGTAACGAGACAAATCCTCGTACAAGGACATGAACCCGGCGAAGATTGTTCTTGCAAACGATTTGAGCGGTCTGCACATGTGTCGGAAACGGAAATAAAACTTTTACTTATTGACTTTAACATTGACTTGTAATCATGAATGTCAATGTGATGCGAAAACCAGAAATGTCAATGATATAGATTGTTTATACTTTAGAGTAGACATAGTCATAGCTTCAGAGTTTTTGCAAAAATTACTAATATGTAAAACTAAAGTATATTTTTAAGTAACTGTAATGAATATGTTTATATAGTACTGACGTGTTTCAATATTTGTACAAAAGGACATAAAATGAAAGAAATACAGACTTTGAAACTATAAAAAGTCGTTATTTTCGTATTAATCATTTTATGACATTCATTGTTTTCCCGTGGAGTCTTCGTATGCTCTATTTGTACTTAAATTAAATGTCTAAAGATGCATACGACATGTTTTTTGTTTTACTGTAAAACAAATCTGGTGGAGCTACGATTTATCCAAACTATGGAAGATTTCAGCAGAATTATGATTCCCATAAGTTCAGATTTTCAGAACAGAACTGAAAATATTCGATTGTTGAATTTTAAAGACACTCATGACACGCGCCACACGAATTGCGACTTAAACATAATACATAAAATGTTTAAATTCCACGATTTCAAATGTCAATGAGCAGCTGTACAGGCCCCGCTCCCCGAAGCACTCTGACTTAAGTTTTTAAGAAAGTTTTTCAAATACGATTTTATTGTACCCCCACTCCTCCCCCCCAACACGTAATATTCTATAAGTAGCATATCTCCCCTAATATTGTACATTAATAATCTCATATCAATAAAACGATCCCACGCTATCCGCTTATCAGCTTTTATGAATACTGTTTGTACTCGTACATACCTCTTATATAACTTACGTTTTCATAATATACTGTTAAATGAAGTACAAATTGACATATAATATACGATGACGTATATGTATATGTTGCATACTTGACGTCCTTGAGTAAGAACTGTATGCAAAACTAGATTAATAAAGTCCATTGAGGGTATCGCCAGTAATCCACACACTGAGCATGCGGTTGGCGGATCGCAGAGCATAGTTTCGCTCACCTCTTATATTGCTTCTAGATCTAGAGCGATAGTAAAACTAGTCGATCGCGACGACGGTTAAAAGTAAACATCCCGATTTTAAACTTATTTACTTATTTCAACGAGTCCTGTTAGTCTTATAGGTATCATTTTCAGTACGCTGCTAACAACCACATCTTTTGTTTTAACTGCAATTACGAGTGTATAAATGTACCAAGTTTACGAGTGTACAAATTGAGATAAGTGGCCCTTTCTTCGTCTTAAGTGCTATCAGACACATACTTGTTAATGTAATTTATTTCTATAAGATAATGTTGACACTTGAATATATTCATTTTGAATCTTAACGAGTTGACTATAAGATTATAACAGCATGCCATCGTCATATGAAACAATAACAATGTCCAGGTTTCTACATAATGTTTAAGTAAAATTGAACCATATTACTAAAGATATAAAGTTGACATTTTATCTCAAAACTTAATTAAGTACTTACGGACATGCTTTATTTGCAATATATTGGCATTAAAATATAAACCTTATTATCTGACAATAAATATGATACTGAGACAAAAACAATGTGAAAGTAAATGTGGCACATTTAAAAATGTGCTTTAAGTGTTACTAATAGGATCGATTTTTAAGTGAGGTGTTATCGTATTTCCAGCGCCGATGACCGCCATGAGCAATAATGTCAGTAGTAACGATAACGGGACATAGTGATGTGCTTGTAAATAAAAACCGATAATATAGTTATATGTTATTTACTTTATTTCCAGCGATACGCCATTTTTTTACTCTGAGCGATACACTAATCTTTTTGTTAAGTTAACGCTAATATATGTGTTTCAAATACACGCGTTATATGTGGTGTCTGTCACATTATGTTCAGTACATACGTCACATTCAAAGAATACTTTAAATGCCTTCTTGTTAATATAAATATAAAATGACATATGTATTTATAGTTTCAAATACGGTGGAATTTTATGTTAAAAAAAGTAGTAAACCTCAGTGGACGCGGCTAACTATTAAATATTATAAATTATCCTCAAGAGTGGTTACAAATATTTTGGTTCTTGGTTAAAATATTCTAATAAAATCGACTTTATTGTGACTAAGTGAGCGTATCAATTAGCTCCCTCATTCGACATGTATTACTACTATTCATGGCTGTCATACATATATGACGTTTGTTCTATAAATGTATTTCATATAAGAAGCGACAACTGTAAATATTAATGATTAGTGGTATAGTCTTCCACTCCAGCAGATCTAAACTCGAATCATAGCACGCGCCTTTTTCTTTACAAAATTGTCAGCATTTGGTACTCTGTTCTTTCTGCATACCCCGCAAGGGACATGGCGTAAGGATATTTACGTATGTAGCGTTTTCAATGAAGCGTCATTTGCTGTAACGTTGAAGCAATGCATCTTTAGGGAACCTACAAATTATGGATTTTTTCGTAATTTTCCCTCAGGCCCATTAAGTATGCAAACCTATAATTGGCTAGGTGGCAAACATGCCTTAAGTTCTTAAGTTAAGCCTTGTTCTTGCGTTGCGTAATTATTTATTACTGTGCGATTATTACGCAATAAATACTTATCATAATAAAAAGTTGTTTAATGTAACATACATCACTATGCATGGCTCAGAGTGAGACGTGCCGGTCGCCAGTAAAACTAATCTACAGTTCGCGACGAGTGCGTCGTGAGCGAGCGAGAATAGTGCTGTGTTATTTTTACGTTGCTTAAATAAAACATTTCCGCTTTTTTTACGTTTTAGTACGTTTTTAGTTTGTGTTATTCAGGCAAGTGTGTTTTAATTATACGTAATATTTTTTATGTCATTGTATTTGGGTATTAAACAACGGGTTACGATTGTTCTGCTACGGTATGTCTCAGTAATAATTACTTGGGCCTTTTTCATTTTAGACTCTGAAATAAATGGGTACAAATAATTGTCGTCGTTTCTTGGCCGCTTTTACATATTATTTTCTTTTATTCCTGAGTAACCTTTGGCTACTCCTTTGGACTTTGGTTAAAATATGTATGTAGATTTTATGCCAATGTCCCAAGTTCAGCGTCGATAACATACCGACAATTAAAATAACTACTAGGTACTCCCTTTTCAACTTATATAGAATAGATACTGGATATGGCTTTCCTCTTGACCATCTTATGAACACCCACTGAGATGAGCAATATTGTAATGTCCAAGCAACTCTTATCATATTAATTAACTGATCCTGACCTCCTCTCATTATAAAAAAGTTTAATACCATAGTTTTCACGCTGCCCCCAGTTTTACACTTCTCATTGTAAGGTAAGAGGAAGCTCGTGTCCAACCTTAAAGGTTGATGCTGATTCGATGGGAACGCAATTTCCACATGATTAAATATTATACCAACTTAACTCAAGTATGTTTTTCGGAATGGCTTCACTAGTTTCGGGCCTACATTCCTTCATAGGCTCCCGCTGATGTAGCGAGGTCGTGGCGGAGACCCTGTGTCCGCATCTCCCGACCCTGTCTTCTTATAATCGTGAAAGTCTAATAACTTTTAAAGTCGTTAATACGTAGAAATTTTTATATTTAAGGAAGTACATTAAAATAGCTTTAAATTTGTTTGAAGACGATGATGATTTGGCTCGGCTGGCTAGACTGATTATCTGATTATTTGACAGGTTTCAAAAAATATGCAACATTTGAAATAGAAGTACCAGGATGACAGAGAAAGTGGGCGTGCGTTTTGAAGAGGCGGAGCGGCGGAGAGGGGTTATCTTTGCGACGATCATCACTACTTGCACCGTGTTGTCATGGCTGGCAAGGGAGTCCAGAATGCTAATGGCCGGTATTGCCGTTTTGGGCACGTACCTGATCACGGGGGATAGATACCAGTGGCTGTACATTTGGAAGAGGACTTTTTACAGGGATATGATGTGAGTATTGATAATGAAACTTAAAATATATGTTAATCTTTAGTTTTTTGCCTGCCCGTGGGTTGCCTCGTCGGTCGTGTTGATTCAAACCCCGGGTGGGGTACTACCAGATTTTTCTAATTTAGATTGTTTAGTAGTGGCTCGGAGTCGGAAATGAACTCGTTGTCTGGCAAAAAGCTCGCCACTTATTCCATAGTGGGACGAAAATGTATCCGGTGGAAAGTAGGAATGTACTACATTCCTCTGCCTACCTCTTCGGGGCGGGGGTTATATGCGTGAAGTTACGTAGTGTTTTGTAACTTATTAAATATTAGACTGCCTCGTTGGTCGAGTGATTACAAGCGTGAATACTGATCAAAAGGTCAGAGGTTCAATTCCCGACTCGGGTAATATTTACAAATTTTTTCAACTTGAAACTTTTAGTAGTGACCCGGAGTCTGGATATGTGCCCGATGTAGGGCTCATCTCCTATTCCATGGAACGTGTTGAAAGGTGAAACGTACTACACTTATGTGCCTACCCTCTTTAAGAAACGCAGGCGTGATAATATGTATGATTACATAAAATTGATATAAATTACCCTAACGTACTATTGACTTTGACCTTCAGTACATCAACAGTATTGTTTTCAAGATAACAAATTGAAATTCAGGTCGACAACCTGTTACGTATTAGTCTTTTACGAAATATTATCGTTCTTGATAAATAAACAAGTATCATATATTACAATAAATAACATACATGAAGATGCAATCAATAACTATTTAATGAAACTTATTCCGTGTTTATTCCAAACTTAGTCTATACTGGGATTTGTTTGATTTTCCGGTCGTTTAATAATAATAAAATCGGAACAGTACGGCTATCTGATCGCAAACTATTTAGAGGCTGTGCTAAGGAAGTACTACAGCTGATCTACATTTTCCCTAACAATAACGTAACATTACGCCTGTAATCCCCGAAGGTGTAGACAGAGGAATGTAGTACACTCTCACGTTTCACCAGTTCTGTATATGTCCCAATATGGAATTGGTGGTGAGCCTATTTCTACACACCGGGGACATTTCCAGACTCCGAGCCGCTAATAGAATATTTAAATAAAAAAAATGTGTTAGTGTTTGTAAACGAAAGTTTGCATGTTCAAGCGATCTAATTTACTAACGGAATCTGTCTATTACGTAAATACCTACATTGTATATGTGTACGTGGGAATGTATGATGTGTGTGTTAGGATGTGTGTATAACGACGATGAATGAACAATACCGGACTTTGCTCTGTTTATGTACCAGGGCGCGATGAACGCGACGGTTAAGATGCAAATGTAATGTAGAGCGACACTCGTGATCAACGATATCGCTTTTGCGCTTTTACGTTGTTTTAGTAAATATCTGAATTTATGTTTACTGGTGTCCAAGTATTTATTAAAATTATACCGTATAATTTTTTAAATGTAAAATAATTATTAATGTGGTCTTGTCAAATAATGTAACATTACTCATGTAATCCCCGAAGAAGTAGGCAGAGGAATGTAGTACACTCCCACGTTTCACCTGTATTAATTAAATATTAATTAATCTCTTTATTAATTTACTACCTTACCAAGTAGTTACTGTTCGTTTTAATATCGACGGTAGGTAGGTATACAGTGAATGAATTATTTTTCCTCGTTTAATATAACTAATACAATATAGAACATTTAGCTTTTGGCATTCCTTTTCTGTATAAAGTTTAATAAAGAATTCATTCAAAGAATTCGTAACCGATTTAGCGCATAGAATCTTAATAAAAATAAAACTAAATACGTTAGGTTCACTCTGCCCAATGTAAAGAAGTTGAAGATGGATATTACCTTTAACAATGAGCAGCTCGAATTCGTGGATTAAACAGTTTTTTTAGGAATAAATATAGATTATTTTAGCTACTTTCACAGTATAATGTCGTATGGTATTTTACTGTGGGGTAATGATGCAAGCATTCAGGCTATTTTTGTCCTACAAAAGAGAGCAATAAGAGCTATTTATGATCTTCGATGTCGGGATTCCCTACG
>DWTO01002675.1:0-13607 GCA_018244755.1 Jemadia pseudognetus
GACGTAAACGTAACTGGTGAATTGTGGGAGTGTTCTACACTCCTCTGCCTACCTCTTCGGGGATAACAGGCGTGACAATAAGTTTATTACGTTACGTTTTTTTAATATACAACGTGTATTAACGGAGCATTTCATTTTGATAATTGTAACACTGGTCTAGAACATCGATGATTGACACATTTCAATCGAATTACAGGATAAATATGTTATTATTGGATAATCGCTCAGCACGCGACATCGTAATGAGCTCCGACAACGGGACGTTAACAATGACATTGGACGATTTTGGGGCGCATTTGCCATTTTTGGGGAAACATAATCCGAGATTATAGGGATTTGCTAGCCTTTTAACGTTTTTGTCAAATTAATCTGATAAACGATTGGTGACAGATGAGGTATTTATTAAAATGGATATTCGTAAATTACCGTATCTATGATATAAAGTAAACATCACGACGTTACATTGTATAAGAAATGGTGTCGTGTTTTCGTCGTTTTTAAAATTAAAACAAATCTCACATTATCTTAAAACAAATAAGTAATAATATGAAAAGTGATAGTCAACTTTGTTGCAATCTAAATTAATTATAAAGTAATTAGTAGGTAATCTAGATTTGATTTTTATCTCATTACCTATACATACATTCATAGCTGCAACTAAGTCGTTGGAAACGTTGCGTTTATTAAACACAATGTAATTTTCAAATTGTCAATTTTTTTTTCTAACCTTTTCGGGCCACTGTTGAACACGGTTTTCCGATCAGAATGTAGTGATTAAGTCCATAAGATGCCGCGCTGGCGAAGTGCGCGTTAGCAGACTTGACACATTTTTTTATATGAACTCTATGGTGTGAACTTGTGAAGGTTTTCGTCGGGTGTTTTTGGATGTTTTCCTTCATAGTTATAGCAAATGATATATTAAACCTTAAAAGGCACTTTTTTTTAGAAGTATGCGCCATATTACACCCAGGTTCCCGGAGTGAAAAACACAATTTCAAACCAGTAACCTATCACTGCTTTTTTCTCAGTACCTAACATTTTTTTTAAAGACACGTTCGTCCATTCTGGCAAACTTTCGCATTTATAGTTGCTGTTAGTAGGATTACTAGACCTATTAGAATAGGACAGGATTATATGAGATATAACGAGGTTATTATTATTATTATTATGACAATTTAAATCAGACAAGAACTGAAGAAAAAGTCGACAAAATGAGATTGTTGAATAATGAATGTGTTAAATATTTTTTTTTACATATGGGCAAGAATTTTCTTACTTAATTTCTATCTTACCCATGTGATTGCAATCACGGGGTCCGGGATAGAAGCCTTTAAAAATTAATATTAAAATTTGTATGGATTCGTTGCGTATTGTAAGGCCTAATTGTATAGCAGAACATTTGAATTACCATTTTTATGCATTGTGTCATAGAATGGTTATAGTGCCACCTAGTATTTTAAAGAAGAACTACACATAATACTGAACTTTCCATGGAATGGAATGGAATTTTCGGGTAAATTTTTAAAATCACACGATGCTTGTGAACGCTTTGTATAAGTTTCCAACACCGACATCGCCAAGCGTGTATGAATTTTCGCGAGAGAGAGCTAGCCGGGTTATAAGAATTCAAGTACCTATGTCAAAAACACCAACGCTTTGTTTCTTGCAAGAAAGTTGCAGTTTATTTTAATTTAAGAACTTGAAGAACTAAGAATTTGGTTTTATTTTTTTTAATTGAAATTTGTCTCTGTCATGAGCCTCCCATGCTGGATTCTTTTATACCGATTTAGCATCAGCTGGACGCACCGTAAATTACAGGTATTCACAAGTAGTAACTTTTACTTTTTTAGTAAGTGGTACTTTTACTTTTTTAGTAAAAGTTTGTAACTTTTACTTTTTTTGTAAGTGGTTACATTTCCCCACAAAAACTGAAATATCTTCATTCGGGTTTTTCCTCTTCTATTTCGCGCTGTCACTTTGCGTTGATGATGAGTGATTGATGAGTGTTAGAACTTAATAAAGAACTTTTTTACTCTAAAAATCGTTTTCAAAATACATTTGTCAACGAATGTACTTCGCATTTACCTAATATTGGATGTCTATGATTAAATTAATTATCACACCTAACCAAATGTGTTTTTATGTTTTCATAACATTGTATTATTGTACTGTGCGGTTTAAAAACAACCATTTTTGGAAAGGCTTTGTCTAGTAGGTACCTACAGCATTACGTTTTTATTTCGGCACTATCGCCTTACCCAAGCAATTTAAATACTTAATCCACATCATATGCTCCCAACATAACTGAGGAGGTAAAGATTTATTTAGATAAAAAAAATCGTCTAATTGATTTTTGTTTTATTCAAGTAAATTACGAATTAAGTGTGTAATCTGCGTAGATCAAACAAATTGTTGTCTAATTTCGTAAATTTATACAAAAAATTTAATTTATTATTGTGTTATTAGTGTCATAACAGTTTTCTTGTAGAAATAATTGAACTCCTTTAGTTCTTGGAATTCTATTGATTTATATAAATTACAATATTTGATCTGAATGTTTCGAATAATACAGGAAAAGTGATAATACATAAAGTCACTGTACGTATTTGAAACGGTAGCGCCTGACGTACTTTAGATGCAATGCTGTAGGATAGAATGTCGTTTGGATGAAAGGTGAACGTAGGCGTGAATAGTCATCATGTATTATTTAAAAATCTTGTATCACAGTGTTAGAAGTCGAGCTTCTCCAAAAGGGCTTGAAAGATTATTTTGTGAATTTTTTTCGTGTATATTTGGTAAATTTGAGAAAAAGTCACAGGTTTTTTTGCCCTTGAAAGATAGGGGTGCGGCTATCAATAAAAACAATTTTTTGACGAATATTGATAGTCATTTTTTTTTAGATTGCGCATAAAAAAATTACCTTCCATGTTTTAAATGCGATTTTACTATTTTTGTATAAACAATATCCAAATAATGTAACGGCCGTTCCTTTTTCAAACATTCAAACAGACAATTATTTTTTATTTAACAACCAAAATATTTACTAGAAATTATTTCTAAAGCAAAGCAACGTTTGCCGTGTTAACTAGTAACCTATAGAATTGAACTAGAATGTTGGCGATTGACACATTTCATTCAAATTACGAGGTAAGTATCTCATCATTGAATGAAATTGATCGGCACGTGACGTTGCTATGAAATGCACCAACGGGACGACGGAACAATGAGTTCAGACGATATTGGGGCAGATTCGCCATTTTTGGGGTAACATAATCAATGATTGTAGGGATCTCTTTGCCATTCAAGGTTTTACTTGCATTCATGTGATAAATAATTGATGACAGATGTTATAAATTATTTTAACCAATATATGTACCTATATAGCTATGCTCTGAAGGATAGGATTAGAAATGATACTATCCGACAGAGAACCGGAGTCATTGACATACGTACGTTGGACGTTCTCCGGCCAGGTGGGACCACGATCTGCGAAGGGCTGACGGCAGAAGCCGGATGCGACAAGCCGAGGACAGAGCGCGATGGCGCTCTTTGGAGGAGCCCTATGCCCAGCAGTGGAGCAGCAGCAGCAGCAACATTAAGGAAATATTAAATCACGTATCTTTTAAACACTATGGAGTCAGTTAAGACAATAATGATTGAATCATCCATTTTAGTGATAAAATCCAATATCAAATACGATGGAAAATTTTCTAGAATGGAAAAAGTCACCATATAAATATATTCTTTCATTAGCTATATACTGCCATATATTGCCCAGCGCACCCTGGACATTGCGACTAATCCTTTCATCACGATGCTGATCAATAACGATCAGCTCTCGACTCGAAGAACAAGAAGAATTAGCTTTGATTGTGTTAAGATTTTGCCTCGCGGATTTCCACACGTCTCCAGGACTCGGATCACTACTGAGCTAACTGGCGAATAAGCTGCTACCAAAAATACTTACAACACTCATAATACCTAATCATCATCTTCCAGTCTTGTCCGAACACGATCGATCGATTGTAAATTTGTTATTACAAATATGCAACTGCAATATGTTAGTGATTAATGCACAAATAATTTTGGAATAATTTGTTATGCATTTATTTTTATTGACCCCTTTCCATTTGCCATTTAAAAGTTACAAAAAATTAACACTTCAAACTTTTGAATGGGAACCAGAGAAGATAGATTAAGATTGTGAGCAAAATATTTGACGCTCCAATTGCGCGCTTTCCGGGTGGCTTTTGATAATTGTGTCCAGTTCCTCAACAGACGGATTCCTCTTCGTCGACATGAGCCACCTGATGTTTCCTCTCAAATTACAATCGTGAAATAAAATGTATTCCTCATTTATTCTTTCATATACCCTCACATCGTATTCAGGCCTGCGGAAGACTGTTGAAGGATCCATAATGAAGAATTTTGCTTGCTTATTACCGATCAATAAACCATCAGGATAGAAGACAGGAGAAATTTCCTGCAGTGGATTATCATCAAAGCTGTATGGTATATTTGCAGTCCAGTATTCGTCTTTATATCTCTGTAACTCGGTTGCATTCGGCTTTTGGTATAAGAATGTCGGGCAATCTCTGGTCGGTATCATGCCTCCAAATAAAGAGAGTTTTACAACAAAGTACCAAGTTGTATCCAGAAGTATGTCGTTATTGAAGTCTTCATTATACGTTGCAATACACCGTTGATGCAACGCTGTCAGGCACACGCCCGACCCGAACCATATGAAAACAATAAAGCCAAACAGTTGCCACATTTTGTCTTTTCACTTCGTAATGAATTCATGAGAGTTATCTGCACTATATATACGGAAAGATAACTACGTTGCAGTGGGAAAAGTAATTAGTAATTTAGCTTTTTATCTCATTACAATATATTCATGGGCGCACGTTTGTGAAAATGAAAGAATACGTTCGTTCCCAAGAAAAAATATTTGTGTCTTGTAAAATTGTCCGTGAAATAGGATCACCTGTGTTCGACTTAGATGAAGTTCTACATAAAAGAGGCCTTGGCGACTGGAAAGTGGCGGGCTAAGCGAGCACATCCGACTAGCGGAATAGTAGATCTGGGAAGATTCTGACGGTAAAGCGAAAAAACATAGGTATAATTCTAAAAGAAACGTACGGTCAGACACATGATATTAGGTTTTATTATAGATAATATGTACCGTAATTAGTGACTACCATCACTGAAACTGTATGCGATATATGGACTGCAGCGTTTATAATCAGATAACAATTGAAAGAAGTGTCGATAACAATAGATAACTAAGTGATGTTGGTATTAAATCAGTTTTATAAATGCTAATACTTGATTATTTTTATAAATACATATGTAGGTATATTTACTAAAGACTACTAAAGACAAACGTTTTTATCGCCGAGACTACATTCCACCAAAGCCGTGTATTTATGGCATACCAAAATATTGCTGACCACTGTTTTATGTTTTTATTTTCCCAAATATCATATATGTTTCGTTTATCGTTTATAATCGTTTTTACATGATCGACAAATAATCACATAAACAAATAACTGTGCATATTATTTTCTATTTTTTAATTATGATAGGTACTATGTACATCTTTAGTTTTAAAGTTATTCGCCAAATAACAACATGTACTAAGTTTTAAAGTTATTGGGCGCTAAAATCTAAAATCTTAAAATAATACGCTGAAAATACATGCATACGTGAAGTTACATCTGTAATGACTTAGGAAGTAGGCAAAGGAGAATAAGTATACGCCAACGACGCAGATTACGTTTACGTCCCACTCTGTCCATACTCGGGGCACATATCCAGACTCCGAGCTTAAGCTTTATTAGAAAACATAAGTGAGAAAAATTCAATAGTGCCTGACCCGGAATTTGAACCCAGGACTTCTCGATCGGTAATCCCGCTTGCAACCAACACTACAATACAGATTGTTTCAAAGGCCGTTTTTTTTAAATTCGGACATAAAGTTGTCATTGCTTAGTGTTTTATACTTTAGTAAAATAGGATCTCACAATTCACAACATGCTAATCATATATGTACACCACTGTGATTGATTCTCAAGTTCAAAGAATACTACATTCTACGTAGGCTCTGTCGAAGATGTTATTTTTAAAAACGATTTTTTAATATATTTACATTTATCCAGTTGACTTTTTAAGAAGAAATTCCTTGAACTGTACAATGATAGCTTGAAGATTTATTTTGACCGTAGACATAGACTTGCACGTCCTTTCATTTTTGTTACAAGATATCTGACGCAGGATCTCTTTCAATATAGATAAGGTAAGTCTACAATTCTGCTTAGATTTCTATTTTATTGGAAAAATCCATAAAGTTATACTATGTACTTTACGTAAATCTACCAATACTATACCAATTAATCACATGTTTTAACTTATTTATGAAATTGGGGATCCTTTGAAACTGGTTACGAAACCACCATTGCTCCAAGAATTGTTCTCTGCAAAAATATAGTATGTTTATGTTTGAAGCTAAATGCTCAGCACTGACTCGTGTGTCGATGTGGGTCTAATTATCCTCTAGGGTTAGCTAAGTACTCGTCACTGGGGTGAAATACAACCTCAGTCTTTTTCGTGGGTCAGACTTTTTCGTGAGCTTTGAGAACTACAAGTACAAAGTAGTCTTTCTTTATCATACTCTAGGGAACAACTCCTTTTAACGGTAGCCTATCCGCTCTCTTTACTGTTATCTGAGTAATATAAAACCAAGTTACATATAAAATCAAACTATAGTAATAACTAGGTATTCGAAGTAACTTCAGTTTTTGCAACTGCAACTGACTCGTTGATCGTGTTGGTTGTAAGAGCGACTGTCGATCAGGAGGTCCTGGATTCAAATCCCGGATTAGGCACTACTAGATTTTTCTAATTTAGATTTTCTATTAGCAGCTTGTAGTCCGGAAACATTCAAATAAACGATTTACTTTGTAGTTATTATTCTTATCTTCGCCTATTACTCATTGTTACTTTAGATATGTCCTGGTGGTTAAGAGTAAGCAATTAAACCGTTTGTCGAAAGGTTTTAGTAAATTTTCCATCGTATTTGATATTGGATTTTATCACTAAATTGATGATTAAATTATTATTGTGTTAATTCACTCTATAGTACTTAAAAGGATTGAATATTCTCTTATCATTGTATCTAAAAATGGTTGTTATCTGTGATGTCTCATAAATAAAAACAAATCTAATACACTTAAAAATAAAAAGTACAAATCACCATATAATTTATAAAAGTAACAAAAACTGTACGTATTCGAACACCAATGGACTAATGTTACAATGATTTGAAGAATTTTACGCCTCCTGCGGGACCGAAACGTAATCTCAGTGATGTGTGTGACCTTTTCTAACAATATTATCGCGATGATCTGACATTGTAAAGTTACTTTTAGGTCCACATGAATATAATCGTGGACGTGATTCGCAAAGGCTGCTTGCCATCAAATAACAACGTGACAGTCAATGAATCAAAAGTTGTGGTCCTAATACACAACCCTGAAACACTCCGACTGTTTAATGTAACATCGCGCCTGCTATCCCCGATGAGGTAGGCAGAGAAGTGTATATACTCCCACGTTTCACCAGTTACGTTTACTCCGACTGTATAACTTGTAGAAATCCAAAGACTTTAACATAATCTGTTTATAAAGTGATAACTATAAAGATATGTAGGTACTTACTAAGAACCAACCAATGTATACATAAATCAGAAAATACTTTTTCCTGACTGAAATTCTGTCGAAAACACAATACAAATTCAATTTTCTTGATTCTTATTTGTCTCACAAAGAGTTCGAGCAGATAATAATAGCATTATTTGAAATAAATGAGACCGTTGCCATGTTTAAACGAAGAAACGTGATTTATGAATCATTTTCTGTTTATTGTTTAACGTAAAAACCATTGGTACAGTTGCAAGAATGACGAGTGAAATAACCGAAATATCCGTAGCCGCTATTAATTTATTTGTGACCACTTGTTAACTAGTTATTATTTTCCAATAACGGGGAGTTAGGGTATAATGATTTGCTTTTCTTAATAATAACACTTTTTAAATATTGTTTTAGTGAGTTCCTTAATATTGATATTTTCTTTAACAAATTTTGATTAAAAATATAAATAAAATTTATGACTGTTTTAAAACCTGTTACAAATACAATGCATCTACAATATTATTACAAATACTCTTCAAAACAAGGGTGAATGGGCTTTTAAAGACAAGCGTGCTCCATCTTAGAACGTATCTGCGCGCACCATCAGGCGGGATTGCGGCCAAACGCTACCCTATAACGTAATAAAAAAACGTATGCGGCTCGGGATGCCCGACAGAAGTGATAACATACACTAATCTAAGTTGAACTATTTAATATTGAAGTAGTTTAACTTGAGAAAAGCTTAGGTTATTACTTGTTCAATATGAATATTTTTAGTTCACCGCACAGCCAGAGATGTCATTAGTACATTAAGTAGTTTAGTTGTATACTCTGTAGTTCACCATATACCAATAGGTGACGGTGTTTAAATGGCTGAATCACGGTGTCAAGATTCCGTGGAGTTTGTATATGTACGCGGCAATAAAAATAATTTTCCGCCTCCTGCTTGTTTTACCTCGTACAGGGAATAATTTGGGGTATTTAATGTTTTATATTCATTTTTCGTCTGATATATTGACTGGGCCGCAATTTTTTTTATCTCGGACCGTGAGTTAGAAGCCCCTGGCGTACAGCGTTACGTAACGAATCGGTTTACCTTCACATAAGAAATTATTACTTCAAAAATAGTAGCTATCACAGTATGCTAATTTATTGATTCAAATTGGAATTTCCCATTTTGTGTCAAACGATTATAGTTTAAGGATTTCAGTAACGTATTTTTTTGGTGTCAATCATATAAGATACACAAAAAATGTTGACTTATTTTGTCAGGCTTGCTTCAAAGGGAGTACCTATACTTGAAATTATGTAGGGAAACGCTTATAAAATATTCATTAATATCGCGCGGCGGTGAAGCAAAAACACTCAATTTACCGATGAAAGTTTACCACCATAACTTTTAATGGATAAAGTTAGCAGCTATTATCTATTAGAATGTGTTATGCTTAATTTGCAGTAATGAAAATACACTTATATTCCAATAGGATTACGATATTTGAGAACTGAAGAATTTCCTCTTAATAATATGACTTGAGTACACATAGGGTTTTTGTGTTAAAAAAAACGTAACATCACGCCTGTTTTCCGAGTCTTGGCCTCCCTCGACACCTGCGTCCATCAACATTCGCATTGTACATCTGTTTCCTTATTCTTTCATTAGCCATTCTTTCAACGTTTCTCATACATATTTCGTATTATTTATTTTGATTAAATATTCTTGTGTGTATTTTCCAGTCTATATTCGCCATAAAGTTGCTATTAGATTGAGCGACCCTAAATTGAGTTGGAAGGTTTGTGCGCAATTTCTTGTGTTGACTTGGCATCCTTATTTACTTTAGCAAAGTATGAACACATTACGCGTATGTGATAATGACTTTGAATGTAGACGAGGAAGGATGTGGAGGGCGAAGGGAGGTAATTAATCATTTATAACTGATGTTGGTGTAATACATAAATAGTGAAATACATTGATATTTTTGTATGAAATTTGGTTCATGACAAGTGTTGGTATCACGTCTCTTAAGTATAAAAAACGTATTGAAAACATTGAACATATTTGATTTATGAATAACGTTACATCACGCCTGTGATTCCCAAAGAGGTAGGCTGAGTGTAATGAACTCACACGTTTCACCGGTTACGGTTACGTCCCACTATGGTACCCTAGGGGCACTTATTAATGGTGAGTGTCATTTATGAATATCACACAAAAAACAATGTAGCATTGATATCGAGTCACTGAAGCAACGAAATATTTCGGAATATATTGCAGATATGCATATATATCATAACTGAAAAATTTCAGACAGAGAATTTAGTTTTATAGCTTAATATAGAGAGAATCAAGGTTGTTGGTAACTGCATTATGTTTACTGTATACGTTAAATCTACAGAACTTAATAATATTTCCTACTTCGCATACCTATGTAAAGTATGGTGGGCTGGTGAGAATAATATAAAAATTTACCTTGTAACACAAATCGCTTGGGTGACAACACCGTTTTGTTCTTTATTCTCCACTCTATATTCTTATTCTTCTCCATCGCGCCACGTAATGGTTATGCCGATAACCTTGTTTTGCATTTCCTCCATCTTCATTGCCGCGACCTCATTCCGCCCTATAGGGCTTTAGTACTTGGTGGGTGTTTATGCAATTTTCTTTAGATATGTTCTACCATTGCATGCAGCCGTAAGTAGAGTACCGTACTAAAATACGATAAATAACATTTTTTCCTATTGCGAAAGACGTTAAGTATTATTCGGTATTATATTAGGTATTATTCGGTATGGGATACAAATATATTAATCATCAGTATAGTTCAGCACGCGTTTTTTCATTAGCCATTTTATGTTTCGCTTATTACACTGAAAATTAATTTTTTAATTAGACATCAATAGTTAAGTACCTTATTATTCAATTTTATGTTTGTATTAAAATATCGAATACTATGCTAATGGAAAATATAGTTTATTTTGTTCGGAAAGTTATTTGTGACGATTATATTATTTCTTGAAGGCCCCATATTGCTTTAAAACCAACTAACCACTATTTGCTTTAAATCAAAATATATAGTCTCATTTAATGATGCTAATTACAGAACGGGGGCTTAAGAGAGAAAATCCATACGGGGCACGAGACAATAATAAAAAATGCTGTGATTTAAGCGGGTAAGAACGGAGTTGGCTACATTCAATAACCCACAATCCTATATATATATCGATGATAATATTGTCGAGGTACATTGTTAGAACATCATGTGACTCATACCTCCGTATTCACAAATTCATTGCGTAGAAAAAAAAATGTAAATTCAATTCCAATATTCCGTCTACTAAAGTTAGATGTTCCGCACTTGACAACACTGAATAAATGATAGGTATAAAATGCCAAGTCGTTTTATAAAAGTAAGGAGGATTGTCAGACAACGGCGCCTGCATAATTGATGGCTTGCCTTAGTTCCTTTGTAAATTTGACATGATAACACACTTAACGTAAATTTGAAACGAATCCTCTGCTAATTTATATTAATTTTATTGTCACTGTTAGTTTTATTTTTGTCGCCACGTACGTTGACAATCTCCCTCGAATACGATTGTACGTATCGGAAGGTTATACTGCTAATGTCTATTATAAGGAAGTAATAAATACTAATAAAATTATTGGTTCCTTTGTACATATTACCTCTGTAATATATAAAAAGCAACCAATAATGTTTCCGCTGTATTCTCTAATACAGCGGAAAGAGGTCTGTTGGTGACATTTAATTTTGTCCGGTTAGCACGTTGCCTTCTCGAATTTGATCAAAGAATAACAAATAATAAACTTTATAATGATATTCATAAACATAATTTAAAAATTCACGCTAGGGCACGACCTCAGAAAAGCACATACCAACTTGCACCATATTACCCTCGGAACCATTCTGGGAGGAACATAAATTACTTCTACTATATGGCTCGTGAAATTCCCACCGTAAATGAAATATTCAGTCGTGTGGTGTGTAACTTTAAGTGATAATATTGACATAACGCGTGTTTGCTATGCTGTATTTGAATTTGTAGTTTACGCTCCCCGCTATTAATTTACGTTACACGCTCAAGTAAACATGGAGAGAAAGAAAACAAGCATACGTTTAGTTACAGAGATAACGACGCAATTGAGAAAATGCATTTTGATACCATCTTTATGAGTATGTGGACAAGAAAAATACAATCTCTTTATTATGAAATGTTTTGTGAGTGTGTATATATGAATATGTTTAGATGAGAGAAAGAGATGAGATTAGAGAATAGGTCAGTACTAGTCCATAAAACAGGGTTGTCGCAAAAAGATACCCAAGTCAGTTAATCTGGATATAATTCAATTAGAAATCTATTCATATCATGAAGGCTTCTGGGCACTTACCTAATAATGAGTTCTATACTTCTGAACCTTCTACTAATCAGCGATTAATTCCTAATACCTCTCAACTTTTAAGCAAACAAAATTAATGAAATCTGTCAAATTTTGGAAAGTAAAGGGTGGCTCAATTCCCAGCTAGACACCGTTGATTCCATCAGAAGTAGTGAGGTGGTATGGATTACCTATATGCATTACGTGATTGCAGATTAATATGAAAACGGGAAAAAAAGGAACGTAGGAACAGTTCCAAAAACTTACAACAAGGAGTTCGTTCAAGAAAACTATGTTCTCATACGTTATTCAGCAGGCGGCAGAAAAGGGAGGGAAACTATTCATGTTACCTTTGATATTTATCTGAATTTTTTCACCTCAATCCTAACTTCAAAGATATTGAACACTTTTGTTACATTTATCATATTTCTATTTTGCGACATAGAAAAAGAGATGTGAGTTCGCCTTGCGCTCGTTATTTACAGCAGCCTACATTCCCGCGGAGATATACCAAATTCATGACTGTCCCCACCTCTCGAGAGTTATGACCATGACCTCATTATTTTGTGTTTTACATTTGACTTGTCTGTTCGTCCAATCGGGACTCTTGCGTGGTTTGTGATTCGCATATCATAAGGAATAAATATCTGTGTGATGAGCACGAGTACATATAGATCACTCTATTCACACACACGCCATTTTCGGACACATCTGAATCACCTTCACCTTATCACTTTTCGTATTAATACGAATATTAAAATGGAGTGTATATAAGGTCAAAACAACGTATTTTCACCATTCTCATTGCACTTTTCAAAAGTCCCCATCCGTTTCCATCCAGTTTCATCCAATTGAATTGTGAACTTTTCCTCACCGAGTACGTGTTTCTATCACTCGACATTTTCAAACTCCGGCCTTCAAACTCTCGTGCAAATTGAATGCATTAGGAGTGCCCGTTGGCTTCGTTTGTTTTATCATCCAATGTGTATAAAGTTCACTAAAAGGTTATTATGGGTACTGATATTTACAATTAATTGTTAATAAAAGGTTGAGAAACGTGACTTGTTCGAGTCTGCGAGTGTAGGCACCTGTGGCACCAGGTACAGATGCATTCGTCAATGGTTACAGGAACATCAGTCTTTTGTGTCTTGTTTCAAATGATTATAATCTATAGTGAATATTTGACGACAGATACATTTACGAGAAGTAAATATTATCTTGCTTTTGTAAGGTAAATAGATAGATTTCATTGCATACCGAATATGACGCACAAAGCAATGAAATAAGCATATGTAAAGGTGATTAAAAGAAGAAAGGTAGGATGCACATGTAACTTCACTAAGTACCGATATAATATACTGTACATATTTGCGGTTTTACCAATAAACGAATGTTATATCCAAATTATTAAAAAAACGTAACGTAACATCACGCCTGTTCTCCCCGAAGGGGTAGGCAGAGGAGTGTAGAACACTCCTACAATTCACCAGTTACGTTTACGTCCCAATATGGAATAGGTGGTG
>DWTO01002676.1:0-13606 GCA_018244755.1 Jemadia pseudognetus
TGGTAGCTACCATATATTGTAGTTTGCTGCAATATACAATTATAGCATGGCATATTAATATATATTACAGCTTCGTCTGATGAACTTGCCGCGTCGCAGGCGACTGTATTCATTGTTACTAGGTACTATTTTGTAAGTGTAAAATATGAATGAATAATGTAATGACGCAGTATGGTTTTATGTACTAAATGTATTCCGTTCACAGTTCATATGGGTTTCGTAAAAGCCTGTTGTATATACTAGAGGAACGTTGATACATTCGTGCGTAGAATTTGAATTTTGTCAGCTATTCACTAAAGTATTCCAAAACACTCCTCATATTCCCATAGACATCAGGTATTGTTAAAAATGCCATAATTGCTTCTAATATATTCTAATTGCTTCTAATTGCTAATTGCTTCTAATTGCTTCTAATCTAATCGCTAATCATAATTGCTTCTAATATATTAATAATAATATTAATATATTAATAATAATAATATTCCTCTCAAACTTTACATTTTCCGAGTATTACTTGGAAATCGATTGTTCAGTCTGTGGCTCCTCCCACGGCTCGGTATAATGTTGATTTCTCCAAATAATAAAACACATAA
This sequence comes from Jemadia pseudognetus, assembly GCA_018244755.1. NCBI lineage: Eukaryota > Metazoa > Arthropoda > Insecta > Lepidoptera > Hesperiidae > Jemadia > Jemadia pseudognetus. The sequence continues at coordinate 594 of DWTO01002676.1, forward strand.
TACGTTGCTACGACACAGCGTGGTACAGACACAGAGTTAGGAAATACAAACTAGTATTATTTTCTCCATGTCACAACCGCTAACAATGCTGTCGGGTATCGCAGGCAGACCACCGGGCTCTTACAAATGCTATTGTGAAGTACCTTTTTCCCCTCATGAAAGATGTATGTATGTATTTCAGTTTTCCTGCGTCGATTGTCGGACTCTTGCTTCTATTTTCCCCTTTTCTATGTTGTCCGATTGTGTTTTATCAACGGCGACACATTCTGTCGCAAATATCTAAAAGGCGGCGAGAGTTACAGAGAAAATTGTGAGACTAGCAAATGTCTATTTCATTGAAGTGCCACGATTTTGAATACCCTTTCCTCATAACCGTGAACCAATTTTACATATGGATATGGATGAAGAGCGGGATGGATGAATTCCCTTATATTTCCAATTGGCGGAACATCAAAGACAACAAATAACAAGGCAGGTAAACACGAATTAACGCAACGATAATAACTGTGACGGTTCGGATACACAGGTAAAATTTATTACGCATGTACATATATATATATATATATCAAGTTATTATTTTCATATAAGAAATTAATAACAAATTGTAATGATTATTATCAGAATATACAAGCAAATTATACAAGCTTTCCATTGATTTAAAGTAAAAACGAACGATTGTTTGGCTTTCATAACAATATTCAAAGTGGGACGGAAAAATACACACTAGAAATTATTACAGTGCAGCGGTTACACATGCATATTTAACAATACGCTGACTGGTGTGAATCCTTCAAATTATAAGTGTTGCTATGTGAATTGTAAATGAGACGTCCATACGCGTGGCCCAGACAGGCAAGGTTCGTTCTAACACACACCGAACAAGCTGATTAAAATTTATCCTAGCCGCCTACGGTTTTCGCCGAGTGTCACACATTTAACTAACCTATACAGCCCGAAAGTAAAGGTCAACTCACAATTATATTATCTTTATCTAGCGGTTCATGTTCGTAATCCCCAATTGCCAAGCTTTATGGCCGACTGCCAAAGAGGAAAATGGAAAGTCTATTACTTATACTACACTGATGTAAAAGAGAAACTGAAACTACTTTCTCGAGTATTTTACTTTGCGAGCACAGTTTTGAGAATTTCGACCTTGTCTGGAATTAGTTCATTCACTTCTGCTTACCTCTACGGTAAATAGGCGTAATAATGTTTCGTGTGCACGTATAATGTTTGTGGCTGACCGCACTGTTCAAATGCGAATTAGAAGGAACAATGGAGAAGGTCACACGACGAATCACAGAAGCGGTTTTTTAATATTTTAACAACAGCTGAACCTTTTTCCGTTTGCGTGCCCCGTAAATACGGTTCGGATTATTAGCAACTACGGTAGGTATGTGCGTAGTAAATGTTTTTTGGAACAGTTCCAGCACCTATTACTTGACAACGAGAACAAGCTTAGCTATAGGCGTTCATCACATAAACAGTCAGTTACCCGAGCTATTTTATTGCATAGGAAACCACTTTGTGTAGATGTTTTATTGCTTCGCTTCAGTTTGTGTGTGTACAACTATAAATAAACCGAAGTTCTTTCACGCCTAGTCGTATTGTTTACCAGCCAGCCCTCGGTGGCGGCCGACCGCGCGGGCTTACCTTCTCGACGCCGTCATCGCCGTTGACGAGCACATCGAACACCCCGTTCTCGATGACGTAGAAGTTGTCGCCGTCGTCGCCCTGGCGGATCACGTACTCGCCGGGCTCGGAGCGCTTCTCGAACATCGCGTCCAGTACCTGCACCACGGTACTACGGTTAGACGAATGCTACAGTTTTAAAAAATCCATTTTTACTATGTATATATGTATTTATATACAGACATCTGGTTAATATAACACAGGCTCTTTTGATGCTCCCATTGGAATTAGATGGCCGCGTGTGGAGACAATTAATAAAATAATTTATTAATTTACAGTTCAAACATTCACTTATTTAAACCTTACTGACCTAGGTACAAAAGGCCGGTTTAAGCCTAAGGGGCATTTTCTACCAGCCGACGTTAGGGATGTGCGGCACATAAACGAATGTAACGAAAGATAGATATAAAATAATTAAAAAAAACAAAGATACAATTCTGTCTAATGACTGTAAAAAAACTGCCGTTCCCAGAAACTGAGAATGGCATTTTACTCTACCAATATAATCCATAAGGTGTGAATAGCCGATCAATGTTTAGTACGGTAAAGTTCAAGGAATCTTGTAGAAAGAAACATTGGACTAAACATAGTACACATTTTTACACACCGAAGACTACGGGGCAGTACGTTGCTGTGTTCACAGATCGCTTACGAGCTGCGACGGCAACAGGGCAACGAGCGCTAATATCTATTTATATGAACATATATATACACAACTATCTGTATTCACACGGCTCACTCTAATGACGTAATCGTCATAACGCATGGGGAAAAATAATAATTTGGCACAAGAACATTTCTGCATTCCTAAACGGTCGCCGAGAGCGATTATTTAGAAATAAGACGCTTACTAAAATCGATTTTTCTCTAAACAGACGAAAACAAACATTAACGTAATGGGACCTTTTTAAGGGTAATGTATCTAACGTCTATTCCAATACGCGGTCTGGACTCCATCCGATTGAGGAGACGATAACGACGCGTCTTTGATCAACCTCTGATAAAATTCCAATTAAGATTTTTCTTGTAATAGATGTCAATTCGTTACGATCACCGTCTTATCGTCAAACAGTACACGTTCCAGTTTATTGTGAGAAAAATGTCAATTTTATATTTTAATGAATTAGAAAAAAAATCGTTAATTGAAATTATTAAATACTGGATCTACTGATTTTAATAATAAGCTAATTAATGGTCTCATGTTGTCAATGAGATCAATTCGATAACTACACCTTCACGTTTGAAGCAAATCGATAGTAAAGGATTTGTATGTGTTTCAAGTGTTACATACACGGAACACTCTGTAAGCGTTCTATAGGCTTCAGTCTAGCGTAAACAATTTACAGACGTTTGGGAAATTGTTCCGTTGATGGTCGGTAGTTTCAGCCATCGTAAAACTGGTGCTGAATGAGGTCATTTTAAGTGTTGGTACTCGCTTTCAAAGTAAACCATATTATAATAATTATCACGACCAGTTTCGTTATAATAATTTAAAAATTATAATAATTATCACGATCAGGTCGATTTTGTTTCTTATTTACGTTCAATACAGTTTTATATAAATATCCAGATGCTGAAGGGTGTGTGACTCCCGTGTGTTGAACCGAATGCATGTACTGTTGAACTCGATTGAACCGATATAAAATTCTTGTGATGACGTAAAATGGAGAATTCGTGCAAAGCATCAGAACTTTAAAGTGGTAAACAATGTCGGAATTAGACCAATGGTTTTTTATCATCGTCTGGCTATCTCAGCCCACTGCTGGACTTAGGCCTCCTCCAATGAGCGCCACCGTGCCTTTACTCGTATTTCCGCCCCTTTTCGCAGATCCTCATCCCGAATCTGGCCGGAGGGTGTCCTAGGCTAAGAGTGCCGAACCACGGACTCTACTCCACAACTCCTTCACCCCACCAGTCACCAACAGATTTTACGTAACGACAAAGGTCCAACAACAAGTAATCAGTTTCAAAATATGGAAAATTAGATGCGAACGTGAAATGGTCGTTAAATGTAATAATAATTAATATTTTGAGAATCTTCTCACACGACAATCTGATCCCAAAGATCCAGATGGCTGATAATAAAAAAAAGCGTAACATAACAACATAAGAAAGACAGAGGAGTGTAGTACACTCATACGTTTCACTAGTTACGTTCACGTTCCACTTACGGCTGATAGATAACTAATATAAACATATACTTATGTAAATACTTCGTTCTATTTACCCTCGGCCATAGAATAAATACTCGAGTTCAACACATATATATCGAACAAACGATTCTCAGATCAGCAGCCAAGTTCACTATCGAATAGAGGACCGGGTCAAAAAAACTATATGTAAGTGAAGTTGATGAGTCCTTACGTAATGAAACTTTGATCATACCAATTGATAGTACGAGTCATTAGTACAAGGCAAAATTTTGATCACATATATAGACAGATAAACGCAATATGCGATCAAACATTAACGCAACGTGTGTTCGATGCCAACATTAACGGGAGTGTAGCTAAATTGGAATATCACTCATAAAATTATACGTGCATTAAACGTAGCGAACATTATGATTTTATTGTGTGGTACTTACATTGTCGTGCTATGGGTTCATATTGAGGTTTATTTCTTATTAGACTATATTGAACTTATTCATAAGTGAACAAGGTACGGTACCTTGTTGACTTAAGTCATCATAAACTCAAGTATTTAATTCAATCATGATTATTTTTCAGACGACTTATAAACTTTTGATGTTTGACTTTATTTTTTTTTTACTATTTACACGTAAAGGAATGTGGCCCCAAACTATACAAAAACCCTGTCTCACCTGCTGCATCTGCTGGGCATCTAACGAGCGGAACAGCAGAATGCTCCTGACGGCCTCGGCGAGACGCGAACGCTGGGCGTCCGACTTGGGGAACACCGCCGGGGCGCCCTCGTCAGAGTCATCCTCCTCGGGATCGTACGTCTCCGCGAACACCGACTTGCGACGGTTATTGAAGCGCGCCACGGGCGGCTCTGGACACATAATGTTATATTTTTACAACACAAACTTAACACACACACACACACACACAATGTTTTATTTCTAACACGAAATTGACAGAGCCTAAATATTTTTTTCCGTTTTGTACGATATAGAGCACCTATGAATTTCCTACGTGATCATTTTGTTTAACATAAGAACGCCAGTGCCGCGAAATGGCGTTTGATCTCGAAACGAAATGATTTATTTGTGATCTATTTTCGCGTTTAACAAAACATTGAATGATAAACGACTTGTGAAATCTATTTAAACCATCTGTTACGATGGCATATGCTAGGAGCAAAATATGTATAAACAAATATATATTTATTTCATTCTTTAAGTATCTATTATTACAAATTTGGCAAGTCCCATTACAAGTTACATGAAAAAAATATTTACTATGAAGGAGTTTCAGAGGCATGACCACACACAGATTCTAAATGTCACATACTAATCAATATACCTTGCCGGCACATGACACAGATCACAGACTACTTTGCAGAGCAGGATGTGTGTCATTATAACAGGTATTGCATAGCCATCCTTCTTCTAATAGACACTAATGACCGGGCTCAACAAATACTTGGATATTCCAGTGCTTCTTTTGATCGAGTATCCACTATTGTTCAAGTTTATTGTTCAACATTAATTGGTCACTATTCATACAAAAACTAGTGAAATACACCATTATAACTGATATGATATTTATACATGAGAACAGACACAGTCAATGTCAAAACTTCTCTACAAATATTATAGCTCCACAAAATATGATTGTTACGTAAATATTATTCAAGGTCTACTTAGCACCTGTAAATTTAATATTACAGAGACACTGTCAACTTTTACTGTGTGTAAAGTATTTTATAATCAATTCCCATTAATAAGAGCAATAGCAGTTCTCGTGTTAAAGTGGGCTGCGACATTATAAAAATAATCTAGTTTCATCATGACACACATGTTCAAAGCATAAAAACTATAACCACACAAATGGGCTCTGTGTAATGTGAACACTAAAAAAAATATGCCTCAACAAACAGTTACATAAGGATTTCGTGTGAATCTTATTACATAAACTATGAATATTTTGCAAGTATTTTGACTCACCTAAAAACTGAAAATACCAAACGGTTACAAAGATCCTTTAATTTATATGAAAGTGAGTTATTAAAGTGTTGGTACCGTTGTTATTGTACAGACAAGAGATTACTTCCATTTTATCTAATATTTACTCTACCACATTAGCTTGGCAACAGTTGATGATTTGACCAAAAATTTTGTGTTCAAACAAACATATCTCATGAAATAGTAATGGCTTAATGCCAAACAGGTGCAACCGAGAGCTGACTATAGTGCCATGAACTTCTCAGGGGCAGAATTAACTTGTATTCTTGTACAAACTAATTGAAACATGAGATTCATACAGTTCTAATTGTTACAATTTGCAACAAACAAGATAGATTACATTTACATTTGCTGTCATTGACTCATGTATACAAAACATTGTAATCTTGAGGATGTTACAAGGTTACTGTTATAGTCGAAGATCAACATGTAGCATAGTAGTTTTTTTAATTTCACTACTACACACACACACTAATTAATATCAAATATGCAATCTAAAATTTCGTGAATATTATGTATCATAATGGAAGCATCTTTACTGCTAATAAAAAGAATTAATACATGGTCAATGTCGTAATATACATACAGGTTTATAGTCAACATTATATTTTATGATTTTTAAGCTACATAAAAGTTTACCTATGGAGCATTGGATATCAGTAACATAAATCACTCATTTATAAAAACGCAATATACAGGCAATCTGTAAGCCAGCATTAGCAAAACAAGCATAATATCGGATGGAATGGTTGCTATTTGCTAAATGATTTATTGGATAGCTGCTGTACATTTTACAACACTTCATATTACTGTGTATATGCTACATTTTAGCATAATCTTGTCTTTGACACCATACTAACTCAATACAATGTGGGAATTGGGAATTTTAATAAATTGAAATTTTAGGTAATCACATCTATGGTTAAATACTGAAATATATGAGATATGTTGACCGGTCATATTTTATAGCATTTTTCGCTAACAAAAAGATTTGGTAATTACACTAAATAGATGTATGTTAAATAGAGCTAGACTTAGTGGCCACAAGATTAAGATTCTCCTGTAGCTCTGAAATATATCTACAACCAATTTCTAACAGAAGTTCATCTTATATCAATTTGGCCGAATAAAATATGTTCACATACATAAGACCTAAATATGAAATATGTATATAAATGTTCAGTTTAGTGTTTGCCTGTACATTTGTGTCTGTGAGAATTATGTACAAGCCGAGTACACTACATCCTAAGTTTTATTCAAATATACAACACCTGAATAGACAGTGATGTAGTATGTGCATGTATAAAACAACTGTTGAATTTATTTAAGGAAAATATTCAAATATTAATAATTGAAATTCAGATCTGGTGTTGGTGTTTGTGAACAGTGTGTACCGTGTACCAATCGAAATGATTTAGTATTCAGAATGCTATGGTATGGGGTTGCTACAGCTTATGGAGGGCCTAATTAACACCAACCTTGACGTCGACGGTCTCCACAGTAATATATTGCACTATACGTAATTAATGATTTAATAAGTACCTTCCTCGTCTGATATTATCGACTCATCGGGCGTGCCGGCGGACGGGCCCCTCACGATGGTTGTGGTCCTGTTGTTCTGTAACCTTGTGAAGAACTCGACCGCGTAGTTGATCACGTCTCCTGGCTGCTCCAGAAGGTAGCTTATGGTGAATTCCAGTAAAATCTCTCGGAGGTCATCAGGGACTTGTATGCGTCCGCCTTGAGGCCTGCTCATTTCTAACTGCGTCGCCTCGCTTCCTCGTTACTATCCCGCTCGTAGAAAGTCAAGCGACACGTGTGATTAGAATTCCGATATCAGAGCCATTGATTTAGCTGAAGCGACACACCAACGAGCAATCTTACCACGGGGAATAGCACTACATACAAACGTTAGTATTAAATAAAATCACACAATTATACTAGGACTATCGCAATAGTAGTCTCTACTACAAAATATTAAATGAAATGACACACTTTTCTCAAAATATTCTTCGTCCTCCAGCCTGACAAATATAAAATCTCCTTTCACTGAAAAGTAAAAATGGCGAATTCTGGATTGGCCTACTTCACTATTAAGTCACAGACCACAGTTCAATCGTTCAGTCTTGTTCGTCTTTGAAGACTAGAATTGCCATTAACAAAATTTTTTATCATACAGATATTTTGTATTTCAAAGCCCTTAGCATACATTCGACAAAACAGATCTGTCTAAAAGTTTGTGCCATTGTCCAAGTAAAACATTACCGATCTATTCTATATTTCTTCAATATTTCTAAGCAAATGAATTCACTTGTCGAAATAATGAAAAAAACTTCGTTTTTACTTTTCAGTATGCGTTGATAAATTTGTTTTTTTTGCATATAATATGAACAAGACAACGAAAACGATTGATAGAAGAAAAACATTGAGTTGATAGTGGTATCAAGCATGAGGTAGATTATATATTTCTGAAAGAACCGTAAGCAATTATAATTTAAAAGTCACATTATACATTTATTGTATGGTATTTGTAATAAATATGTCGATACCATTTAGACTGCATAAAAACTGTAGCTTTACTTGCCATTAGAAGTGAATTGTATCAATCGTGTGCACAGACTTTATAAAACTAACAAGAAAATTATGATATTATGTTGATATTAAATCCCTACTTATTTATGGACTTGAATTTAAAAACATCTTGACTCATTTTTTTAAATACACAAGCTTTATTGAGCTTACCAAAAGTAGATATGAGGATAGTCAGTGCATATTTTTTGCAGCATAGGGTGTGGCACTGCACACAGCCTACAATAAAGCTATTTGACGATATATTTATTTGTTACATGCCTATTACCTATATATTATATTAGTATGCTTATTTTATATACGGATTTTTTGGTAGAGAATGATTATTTTTCAAGAAGCATTACAGGTTTCATGAAAATTGAACAGCTGTGCTTCTTTTTCCTTTGGCACTCAATACACACACATCACCCCACGAAATGCAGGACTTGAACGATTAAGGAGTGGGGAGTGCCAATTAGGCACATGGACAGAAAGAAGATGAAAAAAAAATGGAAAGGATTACATTAGAAATTTATTTAGATATATAATCAAATACATTCATACATGTTACACATCAGCTTCAGCGATATCTAAGATTTTTTTCCGCAAATAAGAATATTTTGTTAAAGCATTTTTAACCGGAAATATTATGGTTTGTTCTGGTGAGTGATATGGATTGAAGTCTCGAATTTCCGGTACATAATCGTCCTCTGAGAACAAATCTACCTCCCGTAATTCAATGCTCTTCAATGTGACACATCCACATCCCTCTAAAAACATGCATAATGCTTGGATGCTCCTGGTGCTTAAATATTCTATGTGTTCAGATAGAAATACGATCGAACATCCTGGACTCTCGAACACTTTATTCATAATAACCCCCGTCCAGTTTGTTAAAATATCATACCTTATTTCTAAATCGAGTGTTACCCAAGGTTTTGGTATTAAAAATGTATTACCATGGTTTATATTGAACAGCCAGGGTTTTAAAAATTTGAAGAGAACAACTCTGTTTTCATAATAGCCAATCCGTTTAACGATTTTCCTTTGTTCCATGTCGATCAACTTAGACTTTAAAGTTTCTTCTTCACAGTTCAGATGAATCTGTAGGACAAAAATATTTTAATCATCAACTTAATCATACATAATAATAATAATAAACATAATAATAATAATTGCAAATATTATGCTTGATCTACAAAAATGTATGACACCAATGAAGTAAAGAATATGTTCAAATGTACATTAATTACTCTACTAGTAGGAGTTATTGTGATTAAGTTAAGGTGTTCATGTATCCGGCAAGGTTTAACAAAAGTGGTAATCACAACATTTAGGCCCAATTATTAAAGTATACATGCTTGCAAATAAATAAGAGTAGGCCTTAATGATATACCAATATAGTGTAGAATACACATGTAACTACTGTAACAAATATTACAACATTTGATATAAGATACTAGTTGATTAATATCAATTATAATTTGACAATGACAATTTGTGAAGCTACAAGGATGAGCTAAAGCTCATCATGCTCAATAGCTTCACAAATTTTAATTCAAATTAATCATATACACTGACTGTTCATGTATGTGCTGTGAACCCAATTTAATATGCACTTTTTCAAATTCATAATAAGCATCATTCAGTCACTGGGTCCACCATTCACTCACTATGTTAGAAAAATATCAGGATAAATTCTGTTGTGTCATATACAGTGGCAACGGAAATACAGGTGTGATGTATTTATTGTATTACATTTAATTGTATATTATAACAAAAGTATTGCCGCAATAAAAATCAAACATTTACACATACGTGTAACTCCTTGAATGTGGCACCATTTTCCTGCCGATCGTTAAGATACGATACTATAGGGTCTTGTAAACACAAAACTTGGTCTTCTGTGTATTCTATAACTGATTCACTGAAAGAACATACAATTTTAATAGTAAGTATATTTATGATACATATTTCGTTTGTTTTGTTTTATCCAACCCTTAATGTTTCATAGGTGCACATGAATCTCTTGAAGAGGGTAGTTAGGTACTATGAAGATTACGGTAAGTTTGACAAGCTCTCTATAGCAACTTGCCAGATTTCACACGCTCTGGAGAATATTGAGATATCATTTTCTTCCACCATTATACTTAAATATTTAAGGATAGTTATACTCCATATCCATACAAAGTATAACAGTTCCAGCTATATGAGAGATTTTAACCCAAGATATTCAAATTGGGAGGTGGAATACAAACTTCTAGACTATTACTGATTATTTTATAATGTAATGTAGAATTTTAAAAAAAACTGACATGATACTGGTGGTAAGAAAATGTTTCAAAAGACTAATGAGCAAGTAAATCTTAAAACATCTGAAAATATCAGTAATATAAACGCTAAAGTCATGACTAATCAACATCAAAGTTCCATTCGATGAATTCACTTTTATTTCAAACAATCCCTTTAAAAAATTTAAGGTACTATTATTCTATAACTACATATTAAAAAATAGACACCATACAAACCTATACAGTATTTCTAAATATTTCTCCAATGGACAATTTTCGTACACTTCACGAAACATTTTTACATTACTTTTGCTTCGCCAGCCAGCCACACCAGATTTCAATTTGAATTTCGTCTCAATATCGAAAACGTTAAGTTGCTCTTCCTGTATAAGAGTTCCCGATGATCCTACTATCAAGGGTACAGTTACAGAAATTATATCCAATATATCGCAACTCTGCATCTCGAATAAGACGCAATTGATACCCGGTGCGCCTTTGATGTTGCTTTGGGATACTTCCGAATCTAAAATATTCACCAAACTGACTGCAAAGTCAGCATTCAGTCTGCTGAGCCATTTGCGTCGATAGCTGGCAGATATTTTAAAAGATGACCGTACGATATCGTTAAATTGAATTCTGTTCATTTGATTATTAAGCACTTTCTCCTTTGCAGCTAAAGCGCTGGACTTTCGCAGATGTTCTATGGCGGTGCGTAATGTTTCTTCGGAATACACTTCGAATATACCATAGATCTTCTTAGCGATTTTAGGTTCCAAGTCCTTATTGAATGAGTGCATGACTGTGAGTATGATACCTTCCTTGAGAGTGGCGAATTGTGGATCGGACGTTACTGGTGTTTTGTACAAGTTAAAGAATTTATTCGTCGACGACGAAGTTATAGTGTATTTGTTATTGAAATCTTCGTAATCTGCGGCGATGCAAGGTGCGGAATGTGTGTATATGCCCCTTTTTAATACTTGCGATATTATCCAAACCAGTTCCAACATCAGTATTCGACCCTCGTTTACGTACTTCGTCATGTTGGCGCAATGACGAACTTTCAACTTACGTAACATGTCCTCGTATTTGTGTATCAAATGCCGATGACGCCTCAACTCGTTCAGAATGCAATCCTTTTTATGTACGTTCTTCGAATTTGCATCAAGAAGTGTAGCACGCCTGTGACAAATTCGGCCAGTCTTCTTGGGGTCGTTTAGGGATAATAAAGTTCGGGCAGCAGTATTTTTTATTTTCAAACAACCCGCTTGTGAATTCGGACTCATAATGGTCATTGCAGCTTTGCACATTATTATGATGTCATCGTCCTGAGCCGTCCATTTTATGTGCAAATCACTATGTCTGGTCCTCGGTACCTTTTCACTTGGTGGCAATTCATCCGTAGGTTTTTTTACAAGTGCTTTATTCGCCGTGGTCCTACGCTTCTTAAATTTATCGACTTTTGGTATTTTGGCAATACGTTGTTTTCTCCTCATCAATTTGGATTTCAGGAGTTTGCTATTTCTTAAATATAGAGTATTCCATAGACGAGGTATGTCCATGTATACGCTGGAATGAAATCCGCAAGGTCCCTTTCCGTCTCCGTAAATTTCACCTGTATCGTATAATCCCACTTCGCTCTCTTTCCTTATTGGAATATTAGAGTAATATCGTTCCCGCTTCTGTACGGTCACCTCCGTGTTTATGCTAGTATTGTAGACTTCTTCCCAATAATTTTTTACATCGTCGAAGGTTTCAAAGTAGAATCTTTTTTCTAAGGCTTTCAAATCAGCATTTTTCCTGGGCCACTCTCCTATGGTATCGAGTATTTTAGCGCGCCGATTAACGTAAAACACGTTCTGTTTCGCATTTTGTATGTGGTCCAGACTGGACAAAAACTGCACGAGACCCAGTTGAGCTAATACTTTGAGACCAGAACGGATAGAATTCTGCAAACTTTTAGATTGTATTATTGCCCTGTATAAATCAGCCGGTGCATCTCTAAGTTGAACTTTCAACAAATCATCACTCACTTTTAAATGTGCTATGTCGGACGAGCCAACATTGCTTATGTTACCAAGGGAAAATTCTATGGTCATTTCAGGCATTATAGTCAGAAGCGAGGAAACACCGGCTGGAAAGCTATATGATTTAAGTTGGTACTTAATGACAGATACGAGCCAATTCTGCTTTCTCGGATAAACCAACTATAGACAGTTCCATCTATAATAATATATGCTCATTAATTTATCTCATTAAAATAAGTGCTGCCTTCTAAGATGCTTACAACATACAAGTACAATAGGACGCAATAG
>DWTO01002677.1:0-13605 GCA_018244755.1 Jemadia pseudognetus
TCATTTGTTATTTGTTTAAACATACTATTTATCTACAACGGCTATTTACCTACAAGCCAAAGCCCCGTCGCTATGTAACTCGCATAAGATAAAAACTCTGCGAACAAGATGGAAACTCCTTTAGTGTAGAATCGATTTCTCATACAAATAGAAAGCCTCGAACAGAAGACTAATAACGAATCCACATTACTAAGATACTCTTCTTAATACCCGGTGGCCACAAGTTCGAATAAGCTACACTATATATTACTTATATCAACAATTTGTATCAAAAAGAATAAACAAATGTGTAGAAGAAAACAGTTACAAAAGTAGTCCACTATATTGTCACTTATCTTCTCCTATAAACTAAGCCTTGAGTGAAATTACTCCAGCAATATTTATAATAAATACGCTAAAAATTAGCACACATATCTTGACAGTAAGAAAGAGATTTAATAAATAATGATTCATATATAACACGGTGATCATCAACCACACCTACCAGTCCACTGACCAGGACGTAGGCCTCTCGTAGGCCAGGGTTTGGATTTATGGGTAAAAACCCATAAATCCATACGCTGGTCATGTCGGTTGGCAATTACAGAACACGGCTTCTCGAACCGCTTATATGTACATATTGCTTATAAGGCATGTAGCTATTGACAATTCAGATTCAAAAATTTATTATTATACATACATACATATCCTCTCACGCCAGGTCCCTTGCAGAGTAGGCAGAGAGCACAGAGTGCCAAATATCTATTAAAATTTATTATTATTTTCATTAAAAATTAGCCACTGAAAATTATTGCTATAATATTTTGCGATATTACTTGTTAATGAGAAAAATTCCTTACTGTTGTTAAATAAAAAGAGGAAAGAATCATACCAAGTTTGTAACGGCAACGGAATGCTATGTTACTTCTTAAGACATTGTTCGTGTGCGCGTGCCTATCGAGACAAGCGTGCTACATTCTAGGTTAAATCCCGCTTATTGCCAGGTAACATTGCAGTAAAATGCAAGCCTGCGGCGATTTATAAATAAAAGGCACAAAACTAATAACTGTCACATATGCACTTACCTATCGAATTCCAAAATGAATACAGTTTCACAGGTAAGTTTGCAAACAATATTTACCCGCGCTCGTGACTCACGCGGTGGATATATCGATCCGCCCATCCAGCATCCAGCAGGCGCGGCCGGCCCTTGAATGGTTGATTGTTAGCGAGACAGTTACCAGGACGTCCCTACCTTTATAGTAAGATAAAGCGTCTAAATGAATTTACGTGGTAGAGTATAATTATGTACGAAAGATCCTTACTTGAAAATGAGCCAAAAGTTTAGTCAATTAGTTACGTTTTTATTTGTATCCGTAGTGGTTGGTACACTAACTTCTCTTTGATTGGTTAGGGGTCTTAAAATATTGAAAGTGGAATTAAAGCATATACTAAAAATTAAGTTTTGTAACGAGGTATCTGTTAAATTTGTATTTATACATTTATGAAAAGAAATATAATCGTTTCACACTGATTACTCAAACAAAATGTCCCGATGAAGCGCAACTACACATGCGTGCATTAAAATCCTATTACAGGAGCGTCTCAACATCAACAGATGCCAATGAATAAACAACAAACCGTAAAGCGAGCTTCAACCGACCGCAATAAACAAAGATATTAACGCTCGCTTATAAATAGTCCGCTTCCTCTGTTCTGTGCTTCCAGTACGCGTTGTTTTACAGCTGATGTGCAATACAGTTCCGCTTGGAATGCTCCTTAAAAATAATATTTTAGAAATCTTGAAAATACCTACTATTTTATTTTAAGAATCTTGTACTCCCACCAGATCTTCTGCCACAGCGTAAGAGAGACGCGTAAAAGAGAAACATTTAAGTCACCTGTTACGTTGGATGCCTTCATACGGTATGCTGTATTAATAAATATTAACACTATAGAGTTAATATTTAGTTAATATATAAAAAAATATAAATAAAAAATAAATATTAATACAGCATACCGTATGAAGGCATCCATCCACTGTCCTAATTTGAATCGTCGATTATTGCTAAATGACTTTAACGTAATCATTACCAATCACTCAATTAACTTGTTAAAAGAAATGACAGAAAATATTCTCGTTACATGATATGGTAACAATCAAGCTAACGATATTCACTATTGTAAGGCTCATTTGGTACCTTCTTAAAGTCGGTATTCATAAAATAAAATAATGTATTTCATATTTAAGAATATACATAATATAAAAAATGTCAAACCTGTCAACCTCTGTAGAAATTAAACCATTTTTACTTCGTCATTTGAAGAATAAGTTTCTTTATATTGGCATGAATATAATATGAAACTTCTAGAAATTTGTTACTCAAACTTAGTGTTTCTTGAATATTATTGTTACGAAATCTGACATTATGTACTAGCGGCGGTAACCTATTCTAAAAATTGTTCTCAGCAGCTAGATACTTCTGATTAAACTGAAGGTTGATATAGATACATATATTCATTAGCCAAATATTATAAAAGCCCTGTATTAACAGCTGCCCAGTTTAAAAGTTTTGGAACAATAATGTTACAAAAGAACAATAAAATTGTCTTATAAATTTGTACACAAATTAAACTTCACATACCGCTAATATATATTTTACAATCACTCGAAAACCAACCGCTGGTTGTTTCATAATTAAAGACTTTACCCACATTCATTCTTTTACAAAAGACCGTGAAATTAAACCTGCATATTCGTACACGCCCTCCATTTTTATACGATACGTGCTCGACGTCATAAATTAGGTCTACAAAAAGGGAACATTATGAGGCAGGACGCCAAAGATCCAAGATTTTTTTTATATTATTCCCGTTTTTCTTCACTACCGAAAAACTTGCTATAGGGGAATAGAAATTGTTTTCTATTACAGAAACAGATTGAGGAACACATTGGTTAAAGGACATTAGTTCATATCTATTCCCATTGGCTATTTACGACTTATATTCGGTTAGACTTTTACGAAAAAGAATTGAATTATTGCAGTTATATAGCAAAAATCCGTGTATTCGTTTGGAAAATAGGTTATATTAAAAATTGCATATATTAAAGGTAAATAAAATAAATATCTTGGTATCAACCTCATTTAGGAGAATTAAATAAACAGATAACGACATTATGTTATTTGAGGAGGTCTCATTAGATTTTCCGCAGGATAATCTGGTGGTCCCAAAGAAAAATGTAGATTTATTAGTGGACCGCGCCCGCGGATATTACTAAGGAGACATTTAAATCATTCTTTGTAAATACGCGAGGAAAATTTTATATTTTATTTGGGAGAGTTTATGAAAATAATTAGAATGGCTTATCTCTTATTAAAATAAAGTCGCGTTCTAATTAATGACCTAATAAATTCAGTTTCTGAAAGATTTATGTAAGCGTTTATTTTAAAAATAATAAGAGACACATTATGAAGTAGCCGCACGTTAGCTATGTAAGGACGACGTAAGGATATTTGGCGCTTAGTAGTCACTGCACTCCTCATAAGGAACATGTCCTTATGGTATTATAGTAATATATTATGTATTATAATAACATATTCTTATTACATATTATCATTATATATGTATTGTAATAATTGATAAAAATTGTATAAATACATATAAAAAATATAAAGATGATCATTGTTGGTTGACCTCGGCAACTGCAACCATCAATATTCGAATAGTATAACTAACAGTTTTATCATTCTCTCACGTGCCATTCTTTATTCCAATTCCAATATTCTCTTTCACACAGAACCCTTGCCCATGCCTGTGTTACGAACGCGGTCGGCGAGTGTCAAGCCGCACTTGCGACGTAATGACCTCATGTCGACCGCGTTTATCTTGCTCTCGTCCTCTTTGTTACATATCCAACTTTCTCTTTCGTATAGTGTTGGAGTAAGCGTTGAGCTGAGTATTATCAATGGCGCAGGCTCAAAAAATTAACTCCATACCTTACTCTATATCAGGGGATATAGCGTAAGGTATGCCAAGCCAAGAGCCAAAAGTGGGTTACTAACATTAGTACTTTTATCTCCAATATGTATTCAATGTTTGCATCCTTTGCTCCGATGACTTATTGACAAAAACTATTCACTTAGGTTTACTGGGATAACCGGTGGATTGGTTCTAGCACTAAGTGTTGCGTTTCCTGAACATAAAGTAATAATTGCGTGCAGCGTAAACAATTTTTGACACGATTTAAGCGTTTAAACTCTAAATTGGTAAAACTCGCAAAATAAAACACACACATTATCAGTAAAAGGTAACACTGCTGTCACAAAGGCAATACAGTTCTACGACAAATTTATGTAGCTACTTATGCAATAAAATATCACCTCACGTAGACGTCGCTTGCCAATAACGTTCATGTATAAAACTGTCACATCGCTTTACAGATATAACGAGAGAATGTAAGAATGACATAAAACTTTTATATTTGCCTTTTCAGAAGGCAACACAAAGCCGAAAGCCAACTGTCGCGCTGCCCGAGTTTGCTTGTTCTTGTAAATACATTCTACACTAAATAGATAATTGGTTGATATTTTGGTTGATATAGAGCCAGGGAATTTTGTGATTCATCAGAAATAATACAATTTGATAAAAAAATATGTACATATCTTGAATTATATGGCTAACATAGAACATAATGTATATGCAGACGGCCGAGTTAAAATGGCCGCTACATTATTTCTATACAATACGACGAATAGACAAACTTTATCCAAATCACTCTTTCTGACTCAAACTCCGAAGAAAACGTAACCTTATCGCGAAATTTCCGTCGAAAAAACTAGAAAAAGTTGAAAAAAACGCCCGTTTTAATAAGCTGCAAAGTTTTTGAATTAAAATTTCTCCGTAAGTATAAGAAACGCAAGTTAATTCCTGAGATTAAGAGGAAGGTAGACGGAAAAACTTTGCAGTCGCCCTCATCTCCACCGTTCGCTTTTTAAACTTACATTATCACTTAATGTATACATGTTATTATACTTACTTTATGCATTCCTTAACCCTTCATGAAATTGTCATTTGTTTCGAGACTCACTAACACAATTTTATTAAAGCGAAAGAGCTCGTGAAATACTATCTTACTAAAACATTATTTAATTATTATTTTACTACAAGTTATTATATATTCGTTAAAATAAATAACATCTTAAGGTAAATAAGTTAAACGAAATATATGCCGAAATGAATAAAATTATTCACGCATATATACACATGTAACTTGGATCTTGCATAATTCGGTCGAACCTTTCAACATGAACTACTTACCCTTCTGATATTCGGGCACTTTTTCGAAATGAGTCTTTATTTCTAGATTGAACTATACTATATTTCGTTCACGGTTTCGCCACTCGTATAACATTAATACAACTAAAGCTGAATTAAAATAGCGTCATTAATATAAATATTAATTCAGACAGACAGACTACAGTCAGACAGAATACAGTCAGACCTAGAATAAATACCTGCTAGGCTCAACGGTCAGATTTACCAATCACTGAATCGACATGCTAGTCAATATACGATAGGTACAAAATATGTCATTAATATACAAAGCTGTAATAAGTCATTAATAAGCAAAGCATTATTAATGCAGAGGCTTTGTCGCTTAATATGTCATTTAAATGTCAATCTTCTATGACTACTATCATTGACCAGTTATTGAACTCACATACAAACGTAACGTTTGTAATTCCCGAAGAGGTAAGCAGAGGAGTGCAGTACGCTCCCACGTTTTATCAGTTACGTTTACCTCCCTATGCAGAACAGATGATGGGGGTCTATTGTCAAACACCGGGCACATGTCCAGATTCCGAGCCATTACTAGAAAATCTAAGTTAGAAAAATCGAATATTGCCATACTCAGGATTTGATCCTAAGTCCTCTCGATCGGCAGTCGGCTTTGCAACTAACATCGAAGTCACTTACCATCGATCTTTTCCTGTTTTTAAAATTAAAGACTATAAGCCATACCCTTTTCATTCTGAAGGAAGATATGTGTTCAACTGTTGAACAAAAAATCCTTCATGAATATGACGAAAGGTATACTAGAAAAACGTAAAACCTAACATCTAATATCTAATATGTAATATATGTATATGTAAATCATGTGAAAATATTTCTAACGACAAATGTAACAAAGTGTAGCAGAAGAGGCGGTTTATAAAAATGAGGCTCAGGTTTATAAAAATGAAACACTTGAGATAGATAACGAAAATTCAAATATCTTACATATACAGACACATTTCAATTATAGTTTAGTATTAAAGATTTATCCGTGGAACGCTTATTCCAAACCCAAAATCCTGTTTTTATAACACCGCACATAAATAGAACCCACTCCAGACCTTTCTCATAAGCATTTCAGTGTGTATAACCTTACATGTTCTTCAAATTGAATTTTATCCTGTATCATGAACAGAAAATATTTTTTGTTATATATACTTTCATATCATATTACATATTTTTAGTACCTTACATCATACACTTACATAGACATAACCTACTGTTTCTTTTACTCAAAAACGTAACATCACGCCTGGGATCCCTGATAAAGTAGGCAGAGTAGTATCGCAAATCGCATATCATTGCAATATGATTTAATAATTATATTCCGCATAGTATTATTATTAAACATATTAAACAAAGAACGTGTACCTAATAAGAACCTTTCGAACGAGTAAGAAGCTGCAGTCGACCTGGTGTAGGTCCGAATATCGAGAATATTTTTAAATTCACCTACGACTTGCTTTATATATTTTGAATAAAATATGCACGTACAATAGATAATTTATGACGACGCAGTAACTCAATTACGTCCATTTAACCTACAAATTTATCAGTAAAGACATAATAAGAAATGGCTTTAATTCGATTTCCGAGAAACGAAACAGAAATACCTATTTCAACATCAGTATTCGATTGAAGCGTCGCTCCGCCATGACACAAAAGCCGCTGGCTTTATATTTTATCAAAGTGGAAATAATTTTCCTTTAAAAAAACAAAACGACAACGGGATATTGGCGACACTGCTTAGAAATTGAAGCGATTAGAAGAAACACGGCAGTAATTGATTGTTCCGAATAGAATTTCTTATAGAATGTTTTGTATCTTCCATTTTAAGTTACGTTTTTCAATACGATTCTTTTGTTGAATTTAAATTTTTCCTTAACATACTTGAGCTATTTCATGGTTACGCTTGACTGCTGCATTCAAATGATATTTATAATTTAGTCGTAAGTAATGTCGGTGTTGGCAATAAAACAATTTTCTTGCACTAACAGTCGCTTGTTTATCTGAATCATTACTATATTCACAAATATAATCCCTACTAATATTATAAATGCGAAAGTAACTCAGTCTGTGTCTCTCTTCTTCTTATCTAAACCCTGAAATCGATTAGTATGACATTTTATACACAGATAGTTTGAAACCCGAGAAAAAACATAGGATAGTTTTAATCGCAGAAATCCCACAGGAACGGGACTTTTGAAAAATCTTGCCTGCTGTTAGGTTTACTCACGTGCGGCGTTAAAACCAGCAAAGATACACTAAAGCAATGTATTACAGAATTGTACATCTACAAAAAAGTCCGTGATAGCATTTTTCTATCTCTTATGGTTGTCACAATAACTACTTATATGTTCAAAATTTCAATAAAATATATCACGTTATTTTAGAGGCTTCTGCTGTTCAGTATTAATCCTCATCTAAATAAATGCATTCGTTAGCTTCGCCATTTAATATAGATCAAAATTGTCCTGTACACTATATGAATCAAATAAATACTTTAGAGGATATTGTAGATTTCAAAATTATACGCCACCAAAAAATTTTACCTCCGCGAGTCAGCGCTCCATGACATGCCGAGCTGGCGTCCGCGTCGCGCCCCTCGGCCCTCCCCCTACCTCACCTGTTCATCTTTTTTTTCAAGGTACATATTTGATTTCATTATTTTCATTATGGAGCAACATATATCTATCGTGCTCAATCAAAAACGCTACCTCACAAAACGTAATTCACTTGGTGTGTTGTTTTTCTGTTTCAATTAATTTTTAATTATAATTTTTTTTACCTTGTAAATGTATGCTGTATGGAATAAATGACCATAAAAGATGACATATTCGCATTTATTAGGATACAGAGTATCTATATCAGCACTCTAATCTGAAGTTTGTGGTTACGTAATTGAAACAATTTTTATTTCAGCTTCACGTATTGTTTCAAATATCAGCTTATAAGCAAGATAAGTCCTAAGAACTCACTAAAACGTTGTATAAATTGACATTTTCAAGAATTTTATTAAAATTGGATGATGACCGAGGAAAATATATAAGTATAAGAGATAGAGATATTTGGTACTCAATGCTCTCTGCCTACCACGTAAGGGAATCGGCGTAATTTTATTATAATAATTATCGTTATTACTATACTTCAAAATATGAACTAATTTAAAAGAACTAAATATAGAAAAATAATCAGTGTAATATCTGTTAAGAAATCGACGAACATCTGTGGACTGAGCAAATTGTAGGCGCCTCTCAGATGTCTGATATAAATCATTCCTTTGCAACACTCGCTCAGATGGTTCAATTTACATGGAGGGTGAATACCGCTTAATTGTCGAACCGAGCCGCTGCCAAGTTTTACGAGATGTGAACTGTTGCAAAATTGTCATTTTGATATTAAAAGCTCAAGAACTGATTTTATTCATAAACCCTTTATAAATCAGTACAAGTTAATCAAATATTTTCTAATTTAGAATTTCGATACTATCAACTCGTAATAAAAGTAAATTAAAAAACTTTTCAACACTATTTCAGATTTTAGTTTTAAGTATAGTTCGATAATTTTGGTCATGATGTTTATGTAAATTTTTAATAGTTCGCCGAATGTTTTCTTTATTTATTATCGTGTAGCGTCTTGTACTAAGGCGAACAAAGATCATCGTTTTTTTTAATTAAGCAATATGCTCGTGTTTAACTTCTATACCACATGATGAAAAGCGAGATGCAGCCTAGATGTAGCACGCTCGTGTAGAAAGTGCCTATTCCTATTGACTCTTGCTTAATGCTTTATAACATACACCTTAAAAATGTCACAACACGTTTATCAAGTGTATATGGAAATATCACGTAAAGGCATAAAAATCATGTTATGATAACTTTTGGGCCTATTTCTGGTATAATTTGTTAAAGTGGAACATAACGACCGGACCGTCTCGCGTCCCTGCAGAGTCCATACAAAAAACGTTAGCTGTCATAAATTATTGCCCTTAATATGTCACGTACTACTAGAGTGGAACTCCCTTTAGTTGGGGAATATGTCTTTCGTTTTCCCTGTTAGTACGTTTTTGTGTTTTTAATTATCACCACGTCTTACCCACACGGTGTCATTATTCCTATGTGATTTTAAAAGTTTTTTCGAATGTATGTAATGCATTAGAAAAAGTACATAAATACTCGCAACTCTGTTATATACATGCTATACATGCATAGTTCTATACTTTATATTGGTTAATAGTAAGTATGTGTACATGCAGATGCAACCCCCTGAAAATAATCCCGGCGGTGCCCATTGCGGCACCAGGACTCGCGCCGCCTACGCTGCGGCCCATAAGCGCCATACCGCGATCTGCCAGCTCATTAATACATATCTTATCTTATTTAAGCTAAGACCTTAATAGCGCAATGTTATTAAAATCACAATAAATCGTATTAAAATCTTTGTTTCATCCATCGATATATTTGTAATTATTAAAACGCATAAGGACAGCGAAAGACAACGTATTTCAATTCTTTGTTTTTCAATTGGAATATAATATATATATTTTTAGTTATACTCGTAGCTTCTATATAATAAATGGTAATAACAAAAACGATCAAATACACTACAGAGTTATTGAATGGATAAAAACTAAGTAATATCGGTGAACTATTTTCAATCAATTTCAGCGAGTTTTCAGAGATGAAAACCTACAAAAACACCGTTTTTCGCTATCACGAACTTTTGAAATTGAAAAACCATCTCTATTATCTCTGCCCGATTAAATCTCTTGTGAGCACATGCAAAATATGGAGGTTCAAAATATCGAATATTTTTCCGCTGTCCATAAACTGTCATATACATTTGTACCGTTTAGAATTTTGTTTATTCTGCCTTCGACACGAATCGCGCATTTATCGTGTTACAGACAGTTTTTCAGGTAATCGGTAATTTTGATAACAAAGCAATAACTGAAAATGTATTATCTGATGGATTCGTATAGTGTTTGTTGAAATGCTTGTTGAAATACTTTCAACGTAATAAAACGCTGTCGAGCTGTCTTCGCCCCGGCGCGGCGCGAGCACACTCGTTAAAACAATTGTAATTAAGTTCTTAAAATTTATGAACCTTACAATTACTATTATATTCATTGGACGTAACAGCAACAAACGATACCGTCGTACAGTTTCTTGATGTAAAAACTAATTATCATTTCGCCTTTACCTAACGTGAGTAATTTCGTGCGAAGCCACAAAGAAAATATACGTACCAAAATTTATTACGACCAAATCCTCAAACTGAAAGTTAATAGTATACTACTATATTTTCTTCTGCTGTCAGTAGACGGTCGAAGACAAACTGTCTCTATTCGTCAGTATATACCGCGTTTGTATGTAACTACTAAATTAGTAGTAACTAATAAAAAGGGACTACTTTAAGATTTATCGGTCTCTTCGCACTTAGGTACGCCCAATATCTTAGTGTCTCCGCTTATTATATTTATCAAGCCAGGAAACATCTTCGATGCCATACTGTTACTCAATGGCGAAAACGGGTATTGACAAAAATTTTAAATGTAGGATCCTGTATATAAACCTGTAGGAAAAGCCTCGAAAAGAGTTCTATTCCTCTAATATATACAACCAGGTCTTGCATATGAAAATTCGCCACGTTACATTTGAAAACAGAGGTACATAACTGTATGTATTTAGTAACACTGTTAAATGACATAAAAATGAATGCTACTAGTGCTATGTATGTATATCTGTTCGTTTGTTTAGCATGTTTGTGAGTCAGTCATGCACAAAATACCGCGGGGATTTCTGTGAATTTTCATTTACAAATAGTTCATCATTCGGAGAGGGGCATAGGTTATTTTACGTGGAAACATACAGTCCCAGTTTGCATGAATCTTGACAATTAAATGTTAAAGTAGGCAATTCTTACTTTGGATATTAGATACGCAGATAAAAGCGAGGGTGGAAAGGAATAAACAAATTATTAAATAAGTACAAGTTGTAGATCTATTAATATCATGATTATATATAAAATAATTGATTTATTTTTATTTCTATTTGCATTTTTACGTTAACTACTTATTATAACAATAAAGTCATAGAACACTAGTGATAAATTTTTATTTTCTCATCGAATGTTTTTAGTATCATTACAAATATGTGGAGATGGTACTAATCTGTACAGATTAGTGTACAAAGGGTCAATTAATCTGTAAACACCTATCATTGATAGTCGAACGATCAGTGTGAGACATAAAGATAAATAGAGACAAATTGTCGAACAAGTTTATGATAATCCCGTAAAGGGTCGACTGAGATAAAGTCCTCCGGGATTACAGTGTAGGAACTCGGCTTAGAGCGGACACTCTTGACGCTATCTGCCGCAATATTCAGCGGATTATTCCCGGATTACCATCACTGACAAACACATATAGCCTATTAATTAATAGTTCTCGACACTGATACCAAGCGCACTTGCATTTTCGAATAACGCATAGCTTAACAGCCAAAGTGTTTCATTATTCGGACGTGAAATCAGTGGTGGGACTTACCTGATTGTAAATATTAACCTAACATGTAATTTCAGTCTACTTACCCGCACAACGTGGTAGACAGTCATCTTAGCCCTTCTCATTCAAAGGGAAGTGGAAACTACAGTGGAAGAATAAAAGGGATTCATGATTATGGTGGTGGTACAGCGTAGACTGCCTCATGAAAAAATTTTAGAATACAAGTACAAAAACAAATACAAACAAATTTTAGACATTTTAGAATACAACTTTATGCTGATAAGTGCGATTTTATGGAAATATGTCTAAGTAGTCAAGCTACATGGAAAGCTTACCATTAAGTTTAATAACTTTTCTTAACCTAACATTAACCATACCCGAGTTATTAATATTTTTTTCTGATCTCAAGCGTTTAACGGTATCATATAGGTACATCTACTACATAAAAGGAAAACTTGATATGTAACGTCACACCTCTAACCGTCGAAGCGGTAAGCCGCGCGGTATAGTACACTCCTACGTTTTACCATTTACGTTTACGTCCCACTATGAAATAGGTGGTAAGCCATTCCCATACACCGGGTACAAATCTAGACTCCAAGCGACTAGGACAATTTGAAATTAGAAAAGATCACTTCTCTCTGAATAAATTAAAATGGCTAATATCAATTATTAACTACCATTACATTGCCGATCATAATTGTAAGAATGTATTTACAGCCTTATCTTTAATGAACACCCGCGGTAATCACAATTTTATTTTTAATAATCAACTTATCATGCTATCATAATTACGTTCCTACGCGAGCGGGCTGTGTAAATTCATTAATTGTTTTCTCCCCTCTGTAATCAGATTATTGGAGATAATTCAAAAACTAATTACATTACTTCCGGGTGTTGGTGCCCGAGTAAATCAAACTTAATGAGAGCACCACGACCATGTCCTATACAAACGAGAAAAGTTTGAGCGGAATCACTACCCGCCATTGAAAAATAACTTTCGCGAACTGGAAACGAAAAACTGACATTTCAAGCTTTTCGGCTACCGAGTTAATTGGATCGCTTCTATTACTTTGATAGGTATCACGTTAAAATTTTCTCAATTTTATTGCCCGCAACGGCAATTTTCTGTGTGAATTATTTTAAAGCTTTATTCTTAATGGAACTATAATTATTTATTCAATAATATATAATCAATAATTAATATACATTCAATAAACATTCACGTCACGATTCATAGCACAAATCTAGACTTAAATTATTTCAGATCTTTATATTAAATTTATAACAAGACAATAGATATAACAAGACAATTTATTAAAATTTTCTTTATTGTAATTCTATAAATGTTACTTTGATAACATGTAATACCGTTTCAAAACGAAAAATTAGTTTAACTTTACTAAGATCAAAATTGAGTAAAATTTATCATTAACAAAAAACAAAACACTTCAAAGCAGGACGCATATCTACATTTTTTTGCTCGCTACTTACTCTACAACCAGTTACGAACGTTACTACAATAAATCTAGCAAGAATACACGTCAGCTTTACTTATTAGCTCCTAGTGTTGTGTAAAGTACGTACACTCATTCAAGTAAATTAAATTCTAAAATTCCGCAATCAATTGTATAACACTAAAAGTATAATGCACGTTTTTGAATATTTTCTCAGTTTAGAAACTCAGTAAAAAGTTTCGTACGTAACATCACACCTGTAATGCCCGAAGAGTGAGACTTAGGAGTGCAGTAAACCCCACGTTTCGCCCGTTACGTTTATGTCCC
>DWTO01002678.1:0-13604 GCA_018244755.1 Jemadia pseudognetus
AAGTGCATATCATAGTCAAATGTGTACGTTACTAATATAGACATTTTACTTTTTTAATTTGAAGTGTCTCTGTAGATCCACAAGAATGTTATTAAAAGGAAAAAAGGTTTAACGCTGTCTACCAGCTGTTGCGTTCTGAATTAAATATAATATGTACAATTTCATGTTTCGTATATTCCAATAAATACAGACATTTGTCGCTAATAATGAGTTAACAGACAACTTTTATAAATAAGCATATTTTGTTGGAAACATAGAGGGATATTGATCTTCAATCATTGATCGATCAATGAATTATCATCAATTGATCAACAATCAATTTACATCACTACTTCCTTGTGGGAAACTGGAAAAGAGCTAAACTTGACTACTGTGGCTGTTAAAAGCTATTATGAATACTGAGAACTGAAAGCAAAATTCTTACATTAATTATTTGTTACATGACTAACTAAGTTTATCCGACGATGTCAGTAGTAAAATATACGCGCATCTCCTACGTCGTCGCAGTCTTGGCTACTGCCAAGTATAATCGTGGTCATAGCCATGGTTGATGGCTGGCTTCGCTAACCGGTAGCTATTTCTCTCCAATCGCAGCCATCCATTTGCACTCATAAAGGGGACTATCCGGAACCTTCTTTATTTCCGGTCTCCGGAGACCTCGAGTGCTCTCCCCTTTGCCTTCTACTACTGTCCTTTCTATAGGCGTGTCGTCACGCCGAGACGCGTAAACAAAAATACATATATACGACATATAATTAAAACATACAGGTAAATATCCATAAAGTAACACTCATGCAATATACATTTACTACTAAACTAACTGAAATCTTCGAGTTGATCAAAGAGATTCCGGTTTCTAAATCATTGATGTTTTTTGCAAAACATATAAATGCAGCGAATGAACCGGCATTCCGTTCCTACAATGAATTAAATCCTGCTTGATCTGGGCTTGACCCATAAAAACTTTAGAACCAAGAGAAAGAATGGTTGGGGATATGTAGTTATATCCAGTTAGTTCTGTCTCCGCAAAGCTTTGCAATGTGGCGCAAAGAAAGTTTTAAAACCTTGCGGCGAAATGCACCGAATACAAATTCGAATGAAACTCTTTCAACGTGTCCACGTCGACCGAGACTTGTTCGATAAAACTAAACTATGGAGCTCCTGAGTTCGATTCCCGGATCGGGTGCTATTGGATTTAGTAACTTAAAATTTCTATGTTATATTTTTAATAGTTGAGATCTATGTGTAGTGTATGGCAATAGGCTCACCCCCGTTTCCATGGTAGGATGAAAATGTAACTGGCAAAACGTAGAAGTATACTACACTCCGCCGCTTACCTCTTCCGGAATTACAAGCGGGAATTACAAGAAGAGAGTGATTAATACAGAAGAAGCACAACAGATCTGTAAGGATAGAGGTATTTAGCACTCCATGCTTTCTGCCCCGTAGGACGGGTTATTGTGTAATAAACAAAACGTTTGTTATGTGGTCTCGATACATAGATAGTTAAATTCACAGACAAATAACCATTGACAGAAAGTATAAGCAATACAAATCTACCATTATTTAGATTTGTTACGATACTGTAAAGTACGGATGCCACTGGGTATTAAGTTCGTTGTTCTACTAACTATCTAACATTACGTTTGACTATGAAAAGTGTAAATGTAAATATTGTCTTACAAATATGATTACTGATAAGAATTTTATTAATCCATACTTAGTTTATAAGTCAAGTATAGTATAGCTGATAGCTACATTATTTGAAGTAAAGAACTAAGCTCCATTAAATTAATTTCGTTGCCGGTTACATTGGACGTCAGTAGCTTGAACGATATTCAGTTTTCGTTTTCCACAGCGCAAACAAAACGAATTGGACATATTTGTGTTCATACATTTTCGTGGCGATACAGTGTGTGCGTTAGTTAACGAAACATGTGCTCCGAATATTAAAACATTTCAAATATTAAATAAAAAAATTGACAAGCAGTTGGATACGAATTGTAAACAATATATACATTTCGGATGTCACTTTTATGAATGAATGAATATCAATTCAATGAAGCTTTGCCTTTCGAAAATATTAGTTATGTTGACTGTCTATTGTTACACAGCAAATTCAAATGACTTTATTTGTGAACATAGATAATTTAAGTTTTACATATATACATACATACATTTACTCACGTCAGGTCCCTTACGGGGTAGGCAGAGAGCACCGAGTACCAAACAGCTCTATCCTTACAGACCTGCGGCGCCTCCTCCACATTCATTATTCTCTTCATACATGCGCGCCGGTTTTGGAGACTTCTGATTGATTAATACTGAATTTAGGTTTTACTAACAAAATTATAAAGCGCGTACAATAAGTAATTGTTCATAATCATCATCATCAGCCTATTGCAGCCTTCTATTCGACATAGCCCTCCTCTGAGCGGTTACTCCTCCACTGCGGTCTATGGGCGGTCAGAGCATTTAGTTCCAATTATTCCATTCCATTCCAATTATTACATTCTACAATTACAGAGCATAGTTACCATAATAAGCATATGAATTTAGATAAACTTTTATCATTGTATGATCAACTTCTATATCACTTAATCTAGTCTCCAAACACAGTCACAGACGTATGTACCTATATGTGATACATATAATATTTTATACCATTCGGTTTTGAATCTATCAAATGTCATGGAAATAATCCTTTTAGTCGTTTGACTGATTACTACAAAATTTATGCTCTAGTTAATAACAATAAGCAAGCCTTAAGTAGACATTATTTCACAATTTTAGAATGATTTAACTGGGATTTTTGCTTTCTGTATTGAAATTCAACGTCAGGTAAATGATATTTAGCCAAAGTATAGGTATTTGGCGGAAATATGCCAGTAGGAAAAGGAGAATTTACATGAGGTGGAATCATATGTTTAATTGGTTTCAAGACAGACCATACCATACCATACCATTTTGTATTCTTCTCTCGTTGTTGATAGTGTAAGTAACCTCTGAAAAACATTGTCTACGTCAGGGGATGTTCGTTAAAAAAATATACTATCATGGCCTTTCGTAGTACGCTCTGAAAATGTATCTTTACTTCGGAAGTACCACAGATATATTTTGAACTTTTTGTTTACGATTTATTAAATGCACAATGCGCGGACTCAACGCGTAGTGGCACTCTCTACCGATCTCACCTTGATGGAATGGAGAATTTATGGCGGGATTTAAATAAAGACAAAAGAAAGCGTTTGTTAGTATTTATGTATTATTATCCGATTCTCTTTTCCCTTTGCTCCACCTACACTTTACATGATTTGCAGGTGGGCACCCGCGGAACGATTGTTAAAATGTCCGTTCAATGATAGAACGGGGTAACAAAAGAGGTTGGAAATAAAACGAGATTTCATACGATTGTCGTAGTGCTTTTAATAACAGTAGGTATCGGTACGTTCCGTACAATTGGAGTTAAGATAACTGAACTTAAACTATATTAAATGAAGCGAACCAAACCCAGTATAATACGGCACGTGCGACAGAAGCGATACGCCCCTAAATATAGTTATAAATTATGGACTAATAAGTAGGTATATTCAATCTATACCAAACAAGGGATTCGAATATTCAATGAATATTTTTTTACCCGACGAATATTGTTACTAAGGATTATAAGGATTACGAAAAATATGTATGTATGTACATACTAAATTCGTAAATGTACAGTTTCAGTGAAATACGAATTGACTGACCTATTTTTTACCTCGTTTATAAGGCGTAGTCTATCATCATATGCAACTCTTTTATCATTCAATTGTTAGAAACAAGTTTCCTCTAAGTATGAAAGGCTCCCACAATGAAGGCCATAATAGTTTACAACGTAGACCAGTACAAATTCTACCATTAAATAAATACGGTCCAGAGGAGGGAATTAGGAACGAATAAATTTATATATAAATATCTATAATTATGAAATTTGGAATAAATTCCGTGTCAGGGCGGAGTAAGAATACATTTTCCAACCCCACGCTGGGGTTCACGATGACATGAAACGCGCGTAAACCCAGCGCTGAGAGATCGTGTAGGGCTTGGTCTGCCTTAGGACAGCTAAATACTCTGGCCGTCCACAGGAAGCAGCGTAAGCGGTGGGAGAAGCTATGCTTTGCGATCCCCAACACATGCCCAGTGTGGAAACTATGAGCATAACCCCTCAGGAGAGACCTATGTCCAGCAGTGGACTGCAATAGACTGACGATGATCACTCTCTTCACTTTACTTTGCGATCAGATGTATGTGTGGAGATGTCCCAATCATTTATATGATGTCCATCAGGTATCTTGGATCCGGAAGCGCGACCTGCACATCCTGACGGTGGGTGTTCACACGTACAGCAGCGACGCGCGCTTCGCGGCGCTGCACGCCGACGGCTCGGACGAGTGGACGCTACGCGTTTCGCCGGCGCAGCCGCGCGACTCCGGCGCGTACGAATGTCAAGTCTCCACAGAGCCCAAGATCAGCTTGTCTTTTAGACTTACTGTTGTAGGTGAGTGTCTTTATTTCTATTTTGTTTAATTGGTAAAAATACTATAATGAGATAGATTATGTATCTTAATTAAATACCTAGATCTCTATTCATTCATATACGCCCCCTTAGCAAGTAGCTGGCCTGTGAGTTTTATAACAACTTATTCCTAACCATAACGGCTGACGGTAAACATTTTTTCAATCTTTATTTAAGTTCAAAATTCTTATCGGTCACGCCTGGTGCCTTACGTCTTTTCAAACCTCACGTGCTGATTTTATTAATACATATATTATTAGTATTTTCATATATGCACTTCGCTTTTGTTTTTCGTTTACTATTATCGGCTTGCAAATACCATTATTATTATTACAATTTCACGCATGATCCCCCTTAGGAATCATTTCAAATATTTACAGTGTACTAAATATTTGAAACGATTACAGAATCTCACGAATCCTTACCAATCTGTAAACAATATACAGAACTATATGTACGTACGTATACAAATGAACACAAAACCAATGCTCGTGAACACTAGATCACAATCTCGACGATAAGCACATGTGTAAATATAAATTTAATACTCACAACATATTTGATCACGGGTACGAGGGGTGGGGTATGAGGGAGCGATTTCCAAGGATACCTTTAATTAGTCAATC
Organism: Jemadia pseudognetus; assembly: GCA_018244755.1. NCBI lineage: Eukaryota > Metazoa > Arthropoda > Insecta > Lepidoptera > Hesperiidae > Jemadia > Jemadia pseudognetus. The sequence continues at coordinate 5,182 of DWTO01002678.1, forward strand.
CGGACTGTACTGGCTCACGAATATATGTAGGTATATAGTATTAATTGTAAGTAATCTTATTATTAGTTATCTAATGAAATACGTGTAAATTCGCTTATATTTCATAAATCTAGGCATTTATGTCAAACATATCATTTGAGACTTGCTTTAGTGGCCTGTGGCTTCAAAGTTGTACGTCAGTGATTAATTATAATTAAAGTGATTAATTTAAACATTAATGAAAATTAACATTGGCTAATAAATAAAAATTAAGATATGTTTTTTTGCTGACTCTACACCTAAATGACGTCACACGGATAGCGGGAAACTTAGCGCGAATTGGTTGGCGAATTGGACAAAAGTACATTGTTGTAGCTGTTTTTCAATACATTTAACATTGTAACGACATTGGTTCCCTATGTTATGTTTCTCACACGATAAACAAATTCAATGTGCTACCATAATCTCCCCCTGAACTTGAGGCTTTTAGCAAACCGTACGCGTAATGATTCAAAGGGTTCGGCTTAACATATAACCAAAGTATAGTAATAGTTACATATATAAGTTATTTAACATTAAGCACTGATGTGTGAATCGTTTTTATATTTAACATGTTGTATCAGAAATATAAAACGAGAAAAGTAAATCCATTTTTAAACATGCTTAAAAGCAATACAACCGAACGTGCGATTCCTGTAACTCAATAGCAGTCACAGATTTGTTTTATTTTAGTAATATTACACAACTTTCAATAGCAAAAACTAGCAACAAGATGAGCTCCGTCTTATATTGAACAAGCAGAATGTCGCTTTGAGCCAGATGTACAGTGCGTGATTTCATATAACATAGTTTTCCATACATCAAGAAACAAGACACTAAAGCTTACATTTATTTATACGGACGCAAGGTTTTTAAACTAGCTGAACATCATGCCTGCAATCCCCGAAGCGGTAGGCATAGGAGTGCAGAACATTCCCACATTTTTATCAGTCCGAGCCCCTGCAAGAAATTTTTAGTAAAAAATACATACATACATACATGCATATCTGTACCCCAGGTCGCTCACGGGGTTGGTAGAGAGCATTAAATGCCAAATATCTTTATACTTAAATACATGCCACGCTTCTTCTACATTCATCACTTTCTTCATACATACACGCCGATATTAAATATTTAAGTTACAAAAATCCAATGTCGAGCTGGCTTGATTTGAACCCAGGACCACTTGATCAGCAGTTCCGTTTGCAACCATTCGGGGTAGTGTTATTAAACGAGGCCGACTTATTGAAAATTCGATGCTGGGAGCATAATGTCATTTTTATTTCCCGATGCAGCAACATTTGATTTTAAGGGTGCGAAGCGCAGAATACATAATTATAGTATTTAAAGAAATGTCAAAAGGCGTGCGTCACAAACTACCATTTATCCAATGCAAGATATTATCATACCGAATAAAATATAACTATATCACTTATATTGTAACCTTTACGCACATAATTATACATATATGTATAATAAATATAAGCGAAGCAAAATTAAAACAACCCAATTTACGGCACATCGAATCGATAATTGATCTTAACGCGCTATAAAAGCGGCCACTGCGCCTGTTTTGTTATCAAATTGGCGCCAATATTTTGATGTAAATAAATTGTTTTCCTTTCGGCAGTGTCAAAAGCTGAAATCCTATCCGGGCCGGAGCTTTTCGTGAGGGCGGGATCGGACATCAATCTCACTTGCGTCGCGAAACACGCCCCCGACCCGCCGAGGTAAGAATATTGTAGTACATTTACTTGGAACAATTTTACATCATTTTATTCCATCTATCAATCAATCATTATCCTTTATTTGCATATAAATAAGGTATAGCAACGATATTGACTAAGTAGTAGACGACAGTTCGTTTATTCTACCTACAAGGTATTCAAAGTTAGTCTAGGTTGTTTATTGTTACATATCTATAATTATATGATATTACAACTCTGAAATAAAATATATAACATGGTTCATACAATCATAACTCAACATACGGTAACCATAATTTACATAGTCATAATTCAACAAAATCATAATTCAACATAATCCTAATTCAGCGTAATCATAAATCAGCATAATCATAATTCAATATTAAAAGTAGTGGTCTGGTAGCGATTAAAATTCGATCGTAATTCATTAAATTTTTCCCTTTGAACAATATTAAAGTCCTTACATGAATGAATATACTTCTAAAAATCTTTTTTTTCTGTCATGCTGACGACAACAGATTGTTTTAGGCCTGACATTGACAGTTAACCATTTATTTAATTAATTTTAAGGGATTTTTTAATACATGTTATATATAAGAAACTTTCTGTACTTCTCTTATGTAATCTTTAAATATACCAAGTCCTCTCCGTGCGCACAATATTCTTTAAAAGGAGTAAAAGATTCACGTTTTAAGATAAAATTCTGATTGTGGACTATTGATAACTAGAAAACACACATTTTCATTAGACATCCACACCACATGTTATATCTCACTTTATTGTGCGGAACAAAGATTCCATCAAATACTTTTAATGCCCTGCTATTTCTATTGTATATAGCTCTGCTTCACATTCAAATGCATATCGTGTAAAGTCAACATAACGTAAAATAAAGTATCATAGTAACGTGAGCGTCGTTTGCATAGCGTATCTCTCTTATGTATTAGCGTCTGGTGTTTAAGTTTTCCAATAACAGCTGTTGACCAGAATAAGTTTAATCGTAATATATCGATATTATACGGCAGAGAAATAGTCTCAAAGCCAACCCATTTTCCCGAAGTTTCTAGAAATTTTCTTACTAGCGGTTATGTAACGACTGCATTCGTTGTTACGTAACTTCAAAGATCTTTGCTATGTTAGACCATGTATACATTCATTTTCACCGCCGAGTAGTTGTTATTTCTACAGTTCTATCACAAATCAATACCGACTAATAGCCTTGTTAACAATTAATGCTAACTAGAGTGATATTAATGATCCTCTTCATAGCATCCTACTGTCAATTAAAACTCACTTATAGTTTCATAAATGGTTGATACTAACTGAACTAAATGAAGCATACATATTTGAAATTATTTAGTGCCCATATACAAAACAATCTAATTATACCTAAGCATAAAATCTGTGCTTCATATTAAGCTATCTAGATGCTTACCAGTAGAATCGTTTTACGAACCATAATATAAGTGAAACATAATGTGCCCTCTGCCTACCCTGTGAGGGATATGGTGTGATATATGTATATAGGTATATATAAATAAAAGAAAGAATTCTTATCGAAGTTAAGTAATTCCGTTAAAAAAACAGCTAACACACACGTACATAAAACAAGTATTTTACGGAATTCCCACACACAAGCACTCATGAATGTCATTGTAGAGCGAAAACCAATACTGCGAGCGGCCAAAATTAACGCTGAGTGGAGGTCCTTTTATAGCAATGTAATGAACAGGAGCAATCGCCGATAATAGCCCGCTACGTAAAGGGAAAACCTATTTTGCTACAAGAATTTAATAGATGCGAGCAATTTGTTGGTACAATAATGTTCTTGGTCTACCTTCAGTGTAAAAGTATACAGCACGGTCGTTACCTGTGTTACAATCGTTCAATTATCTCTCAGTATACTTTTCAGAAGCAATCACACGTATCCACTTATTATCATGTATTGGCTTATATTGCGATAATAGGAATATGTGAAAAAAAAATGTAATTTAATAATAAAAACTCTTTATTACTTGATTTATTTTTATAGTACACAATAACGTTACCACAATGTAATGTACTGTACAACTGTTGAAATATAATGTTTTAATTATAAAAAAATAATTCATCATACTGAATAATTGTCGGCATGAAATGTTTTATATTACCATTATAAAAGTTGAAAGTCGTCGCTCTGCTGGGAATAAATTAGACATTTCCATAGTTTAAATGAATTATGGACTCCACAAAAGGAGCGGACTAATGACAATAGTTTCACATTACCGTCCATTATGCATTCCTGTACAATTAGTCGGTATGCATCGAGGTCAGATGGAATATTCCACCTCCATTTTAGATCTTACCCACTTTTAAAAACTCTTTAGGCGTATTACCTATTCATATAGTCAAAGAAGGTATTTCCTTTCTATAGCTATATTAGTGCTTTCGACAGTGGCTTTTTATCGTTCTGCTTGGACGTGTACCAGAATAAAATTGTTGAGATATTAAACAACTGCTTTTATTGGCATTATGTTGAAACTTAACAAAGAAAACTAATAAAAAAAGTATCCAACATACTAGTATGGATATGTTAAGCCTTTACATTTATAAGGATGGTAGACTGGTAGAGATATCGAGTGTAATAATAATAATATTGATGTGTATTAGTTATAAAGATGAATATGTTATATCATGGAGGTTACCGTTGCATTGAACATGTAATTGACTGTTTTAAGGCCACTACAGTGCAAATTGCCTACTTATATAATACTCCGTATCCATTTATACACTGCCACGAAGAAAGAAATATATTACTCGACCACTTAGAAAACAGGTAAAATGAATAGTACTGTAGATTAGGAAACGTAAAACGTACAAAACAGTAGTAAATCCAGTGTTCTCTGTGCTTGGATGATACATTAAAATAATCATATGTATTTCCTAATTGGCACTTCTGCTTGACTGAAATATACCTGTGTTTGAGTATTTTACAGTCTATTGTATGTCGAATGTGTAAATATTTACCTTCTGTATCCAATTGACTTACTGGTGCGAAGCTAAATAATGTTTCGCATTCGTATTTCAAAGGGTTCCAAGTAGTGAATAGAGCAGGGAGTCACCATTTTCAAATCTCATAATGGAGAATGTGTTGTCGTGTATCTTTTCAAACAGCACCGCACTTATACAGGTTCCACATCCATAAACATGATAAGCTTATTTCCAGATAAAAGGGTCGGCTGGGGTCCGTAAGTGAGGCATTCTTTGCCTATCACCATTTAATGGTACCATGTGCCTGGGATCTCTCAACGAGGGACCTTCAATTTGAATATTGATAGGGTGATACGCGCCGTGAGGGAGGCTATATTTTTTATTCAAACCACTTCGTGAGTTATGTATTTTAAGTTGCTTGCCAATAAACTGGTCGGCCAGCTGAGTGGCTTTTAGGATTGGGGACGGGATGTAGCCGTTTCCGCGCGCTACCTAGATTTTGTCCGCAACCGTTTCTCCCCCGACAATCATCGGTATTGCAACACTCGAGAAAATTTGTTTCTTAACATGTTGATACAAGGGGAAATATAGATATGTTTTTATATTATTGTTTATACATCATTTTTATTTTAAATGCCCTGGCCGCCGACGAGCGGTAGCGTTGATAATGCGAGAAGTTATGTCTACGATTCCCAAACCGATACCGAACCTAAGTTAACGGATGGATTAGGGCTTAAATAACAATATTTAAGTGTAACAAAATGACTTAAAAAACTATAATCAAAGGTCACTACTAGATCATAATAGACCTAGACCATAATAATTCACCAATTGGATCTTATTAACAAATTAATATCTCAATCATATATTTGCATCGTTAACGTAACAAAAATGTAATTAACAGTTTACAAATGTGAATTAAGTATCAATATCACTATGTCACACGGTTTCGACTTGATCATTAATGTAACCTGTAGGCACGAATACCGGGTGTAGTTGACTCGCTAATATTACCGCAGCCAACGCCCAGTTCCACCTCGGACATGTACCCGCTCAAAAGCCCCGGGCGGCGAGCAGTTTTCATTAAACTTGTTCAGCGAGCTACAAACTCTAGAGTCATCGCTCTATTTCGTGATCTTATTACTGTATCGCGTTAATTTTCCTTGAAGTTTTGGACGCTACGTTTTGTGTTAAGAAAACCGAACTACTTAAAATATCATCTTCCTATCTTAAATACGAGTATTTTAGCACAATCGTTTTAAGATCTTATGAAATAGCTAAGTATTTCTGTGATAAGAAGTATTATGTGTGTCTATTATACATACATATATAATGCTCCCAGTTATTTGAAACATAATGTACTTATTATTACAAATTCGTTACTTTAATTTTATTCTTAGACATCCTTTTTCTATAATCAAAAACCCTTTAGGGAGTTTTATTTTATTATATTTTTTAATTTTTTTAATTTTTAATTTTATTTTTTTTATTTTTTTTTATTTTATTTTATAATGTTCGGAAAACTTACAGCTAAAAATTACATTAACATAAATATAATATTAAGTTTTCACATATAAATTATAAATATTTAGTAACACTTTGTTCATTAATGTTTAATTAAAACTTTGTTCATTAATGTTTAATTAATTATTATCTTTTAATATGTACAATGTAAGTTATGTACAATGTAAGTGACTTATTATAATTATAAAGGCCGTGACGGACTCTTTAAAATTAGGACTCAGCTTTGTGTATTTTATATTCGGATATTCTTTTTAAATGAAAAGAATGACTAATATAGAAAAAGAAGGTGTATATTGGGAGAGACATGCTGGGCATTCGGTTCCTTTTGCCTATCTCGTTAGGGACTTGTCGTTACCATATAACCACTACCACTAATAACAATATTATAAGTGTTCCCGTACAATGTTAATAAAATAAATACATGGATCATTAACGTCCATAAGCTTAGAGAAATATGAATATTCAAGTTGATGTATCTACATCACAGTGGCGTCATTAAAACTGCGTTATAAGTGAACGCTTATTATAGACATGTATTAAATGTAAGTACTATTGAATAACAATTCTTTACATTTAGTATAAAAAAACTTCACATTATCTAGTGTCGATTTCAGCAACTCTCGCGCTATTCTAACGAAGCCGACAACGTCGCAATGCTGAATTTCAGTGCAAACATACGCTACACTGAATCCGCGTAGACTTTAATTATGATATCATATTATGATTCTTTAATTATGAGAAGCAATGAATTTTTATTCATTTTGTTAATTGTTATGTATCCTATAGCTGTTCTACTAAAAATGAAATTCGCATATGTATAGAATAATAAATATACGTCATACAAGATTAAATTAAACGTTAAAATTAAACATTAACTGCTTAACATTACACTGCTTCGTTAGTCGTGATGGTTGCAAGCGCAAATCGCGATCGAGAGGTCCTGGGTTCAATTCCCGGTCAGGCACTATTGGATTTTCTGACATAGATTGTCTGCTAATGGCTCGGAGTCAGGATATGTGCCCGGTGTATGGCAAAACATTCACCACCTATTCCATGACGTAACAAAAACGTATGAGTGCAACATGGATGTTTACTACACTCTTCTGCCTACTTTATCGGGGATTACAGGCGTGATGTTACATATAACGTTACCCAAAAATTTATATTATGCAATAAATTACGCTAAGCGGAACTACAGTTACATCTTCTTTTACAAGATATTTATTATATCGTTATATGATCACCCCTCTTCAGGGATATGCAGAGAACACTGGGTGTCAAATAGTTCTATTATTATCATAATAATATATTATGTAGAAGGTCGCACAATGGATAGATGAGGTCGGCTTGGCTAGCTAAAATAGAGTTTGGAACCCTTCACAAGCTGCAATTACAATCGTAACTTGTTACATTATTTGGTTTGACTCAAATGACCACGTATTTTAGGCGCATAAACTGGTATTAAAGTCAAAACTGCTACTTGTGGTCTAATCGTATAAAGGCACGTGTTAAGAAGGTGGCCACGTGGACCGCATTGTTTTAAAACACCAAGCGACTTTCCAAGGTGTATTTACTATAGTTGTTCACACCCTTCGGGCTCCCCATGTGTGTTTGTCCGTTGTACGTTGGACATACAAAGACACTCAAACTTCAAATGTTTGCGCGCCAAATACTTACACTTCTATACAGATATTATACAAAAACGTGTGTGGAGTTCCTGGCTAGGAAATTAGGAATTGAACCTGCTTGGGGTTCGCCAGAGAATATTTATAAGGATGCTGCACTAATATTATGATAAAACCATGACCAATTGTGATCAAAGATATACTATGAAATTAAAAATAAAAAATATAACAAAAACGGAAAGGTAACATCGCACGCGTAATCTTCGAAAAGGTAGACAGAGGAGTGGAGTAAGAACTCGCGTTTCGCCGATTACGTTTACGCGTCACTATGGAACAGACGGTGACCCTATTCCTAAATACCGGACACAAATCCAGGTACCGAGATTCCACTAGATATTTTCTACTAGAATATCTAAGTCACAAGAATCCAATAGTGTCCGACCCGGTCTTTGAACCCAGGAACTAGCGATTGCTAATCGCGACTCTACACATCACTCGACCATCTTAAAATAAAAACTGCATAAATATGCAAATCAGCAATCATCAGCAATAATGAGGATACCATTAATATGCATTTAAA
>DWTO01002679.1:0-13601 GCA_018244755.1 Jemadia pseudognetus
AGAAGTGCAGAACGCTAATATTTTTCAATAATAATGCTTATAAAGTACATTAAATCAATAAATAAAACATTACACATGCTTTATTTATTGATTTAATGTACTTTATAATGTAATGTACTTTATAATAATGTACCAGCATGCATTTGACACACGCATACACAAGTAATAAGTATGCCATGACATGACACAAGTATGACATACTCTGTGGTCATATTGTTTCTTTTGTTTATTATAGACATAGTTGAATGTCAAACAGAAAAGTTATATTTATATTTATTATTGTCGAATTTCGACCTCTGGGCGACCACTAGCATATTTTAACAAGTAACATATATAGAAAAGTTATTGGAAAGTCTAGAAACTTCCATACTGACGACGTCAGCTGTCATATAATAGTAGTTAGCATTCGTCTTACCTATTATTCTAGTGGTTACCAGCTGTAACTGCTGAACCAGAAACGGTTAGGTTTAGTTCTATATCAAACTATCGATACAGCTGCTTAAAAATTTTAAAACGTATGTTTCTAGCTGTTTGATTACAATAGCACAGGCGCTACCTAGTTTGGGATCGGATAACCGTGTGAGAGTGTAGTGAGAGAGTGATTAATGTGTATATTTTTGTTAATAATTAAAAGAAAGATGTACTGAATACATTCTGTATGATGGATCATATAATATAAGGATATAATATAAGAATATAACATAAGAACTTTGAATCTCCAGAGATATCCACTATGAAGATAAATTATAAATCGTACGCTATAGGTCAATCGTTGATGGAACTTTTGACCTGACCATTTGAGAATGTATATGTACACTACCTCTTCTGATTCTACCGTTCATATCTTCATAAATCTGTATGTTTTCTTAATGTACTCTCATAAGATCTTTCTATATGACTTCTAAGCATCACTCTTATTTTTTTATTCTTTCTCTAAATCTTAATCACTACATCTTTTTTCATACCACATCGTTCAAAATCAACTAGCAGTGAACCATAACTTAAGATGCTGATCAGTGGGGAGCGTCCCTTATTTTGAAACTAAACCAAAATCCTAAATTGTCGCAGTTTTCATTAAGCGATAATCCTAACGGTAAACGTGTTCACAATTTAATTTCAACCTTGTTACTTTAATTATAAAGTTTATAGTGATTCAGACAAGATATTTCATCGGTTTCAAACGTTTAATTAATTCTTACTCATTGGTAACGGTCAATGGTGATTCAGATCTGCACGGAGGTAGTAAACTTTGGAGGTGATTGTATGCAAATAAGTATGCTTTATGACATTATTGTTTCACCTACCGTACGGGTGCAGAGCACTAAAAGTAAATGAGGTTAAGTAATGTATTGTATGTCGGAAAGGTGTTTTTATGTACCAGTAAGTATTAACCACCTACATTATTTATTCAGTTATGTTAGTTTAGAATTATACGTCATCACCACGGCCTGTAGCATATTAAAAAGTGTAATTTAAATTGTAATCCTCGAAGAGGCAGGTAGAGACGTATAGTTTCCCATGTTTCACCAATTATGTTTATGTCCCACTATGAAATATATGGTGGGGCTCTCGCCATACACCAGGCACATTTCCACACTCCAAGCCACAACGAGAAAATCTAAATTAGAAATATCCAGTGGTGCCTGACCTAGGAATTGACCTCAGGACATCCCGATCGGCAGTCGCGCTCGCAACCAACGCGACCAACGAGACCGTCAAATTTTAATTGTAAATGTTTTACAAAATATTGAATGAACAAATTTTTAGCATCTCCGTAAGCTAATGTCTCATCCAAAGATTCATAGTACCGCGGTTATTACGTGTGAGTCTCTTCGATCTCAACATGTCTGAACAGGTATCCGTTTGCCTCTTACTAAAAAACGTAAAACTTGACACAACGCTACTGTATTACATACATTGCATTCAATATGCGATCTCAAAACTAACAATTCTTTCAAAGCCAGCAATGTAAACAGATAGATGAGTTTGAATGAAACCTAAAATCGATAAGTGCGTTATGAATAGTTTTGAAAATAATAATATACGATAATTTCAACGCGAGGATCGTTTTCTGAGTAATGGTTGCATTTAGGGTTGCCAACTACTTTTTATAATAATAAACCTTTGTAATAATACAATACATTAAATTTTTTATAGCTATCTATTATTTTACAACATTATTATAAAGTATATCAGCATATTGTAAAAATAAACATTGGAAAATATACCTAATTACATTGTTTGAAAGTTCTTAAGAAAACAATAGTATTTTTTTGTATATAGATTAAAATAATTTTCAAACTGTAAATTCAACTATTTTTTCTGTCTGTTACGTCATTTGTTGGCTTTCTTATTTTTGTAAATACCGAATAACTTTTTTTTGAAACAGACAACCCTGATTGCCTAAGTTATTGTAAAAGGTTGACTGGATATTTTTTCAAATTCTTTGTTAACATTTAATCAATATCACTTCATTCGAGTCATTATCACAATAAATGGGAATTTTATGTACACAAATTTTATCTGAACATTGCCAATTCTCTTACTTGCCACTGGTGGACAGGAGCCTCTTCTCAGAAGGACGAGGGTTAAGGCCATTTTCCACCACGCTGGTCAAATGCGGGCCAACAGACAATAATTTTACACAATGATTGATACTGTTGTTCATTACTGCCCAATATTTTTTGTAACTTTTTTTAACATAAGTCACATTTCTATTTTCCGAAGCGCTAAGCAGCGAAGTATAATATACTCCCACAATTCGCGAGTTATCCTGTATACCCCAGGCTGTAATAGCGTAAGAGTCTATTGTACTTATAGTTACATAAATCCGCAATAATTAATACAGCTCTTGGGGAGTCATTTCCCACGAGATCAGAATGACACTGTCCCTCCAATGACTTGATCTTTGAATCATTGCATAATAAATAATATAAAATGAATTGTATTATTCAGCATCATATTTTATTGTTGATTGCTGACAATTAAATCATCAGTGTTATTACCATTCCGAATCACGATTTACGAGCTCATGTTACGAGATAATCTTACCATAAGTAGACATGACGTATGTTTGTATGGTTTGAGCTTGCATGAAATTGAAATCATAAAGTTCGTCTGATATTTCACATGTCTGCTCTCCTTTTAATTAAATAATTAAAAGGAGTGCGTTTAGTTTTAGTAAGATCTCGCCTGTAATCCCCGAAGAGGTAGACAGAGGAATGAAGAACACTTCAGGTTTTACCAGTTACGTTTTACGTATGAAATAGGGTGACCTATTGCCATACGCCAAGCATATTTCCAGACTGACGAGTCATTACTAGAAAATCAGAAAAATTCAATAGTGCCCGACCCGGGATTTGAACCGAGGACCTCTCTCGTTCGGCACTCGCGCTTGCAACTAACACGACCTAGAAAACAGTCAGACAACCAATGAAGCAGTCATGGCATGATCAGTAGCCGTGATGTAACAATCAGTATATCTAGTAGTGACTCGGAATCTGGATTTATGTCCGGTGTATGGCAAGAGACTCAGCACTTATTTCATATTTCCTCCCTTCTCAGGGATTACAGGCGTGATGTTACATTTTTTAAATAAAGCAGTTACTTCGCCCATGCTATCTGGAATAGGATTGCAGAGACACATCTTTCAGTTAGTGTAGTAGTTTCAGTAGATAGTTCAGTTCTTTCGTGACAGGTTCGTAAGAATTAAACTGTTGGTAACATTAATGCGTTCACTATGGTATCGTTACTCAAGTTATTTCACCTCTAGTGTAATCGTTTAGTTGTCAATCAGATTACAAATTCAAATGTAAATTTTGAACTATGATTACATCATAAGATCAATCCATATACCAACTGCTCGCTAAGATCACATTGAAACGTAGTAACCGGTTTTATCGATTTAACGCACCTAGTTGTAGGTCCAATAAGTAAACCAAAAGTTAAAAGCTAGAACTAATAAACGTGTAAACAATTAAATGCGCTATATCATTCGTTGCAGAAACGATAACGAATGTCCGATCATTGAATATCACATTTTAAAATCTTAGACGAATTTCAAGAAAATCGTCGAGTAATCGATATAACATCGTAACTTCAATCACAGGAATGCCACGATTACTTTTATGATAAATGACTGTACTATAAATGATGTAAAATGTATCATTACTCATAATGCAATATTATTTCATTAATGCAATCTTTGCGCCCATTAAAGCGCGTCCATTTAATTTTGTTCTAACATTACGATAAATGATGCTATATGTGTCATTCATGATGAAAATGAACGAAGAATGAAGTCGTTTAATTTATAGACACATCGTCTGCTCTACAGCTTTATACAATCTCAATATTAACCTGTTTTATTGTGTCTAATAACGAATATACATAGTTACATCCATGAACAAATATATAATATTCCATTACAACTACTTAAAAAAATAAACTAAAACAAATTTAATACTTATCTCCATATCATACAGTTTTCCAAATCCTGTCGCCCTGTCCTGAATCTAATCAATGTCGGGGCGGAGTAAGAATGAAATCCTCAACCCTATACATACAAGGTGTCGTATGGAACGATTAAACGCGGCGCTGGCAGAAAGTGGTATGGTGCGGTGGATCCAATAGTCCAATCCTTAGTCCAAATAACGCAAGGAGCTAAGTATTGTATATAAATATAATTTAATGATTCCAGTCGTGGTGGAGCAAGAAAAGCCATGATACAAAGTAGACTTGAGGTACGTCAGGGTCATCTTAGCTCCAAATTTTCCAAGCCAGCAGAACACCAATGTGACACAACTTTTACAGTTCATAAAATGACAAGCAGTGCCCTAATTTGTTAAACAAAACATACCAATCGAAGCATAAGTGAACTGACAAATAACGAAACTGCAATTACAAATTGTTAAATAATAATTTAGCTACCTATTTTCAAAACGGCCCATTTGCCAGAACCTTGGGATCTGCTAAAAATGAGTCAGTCGCTTAAGTCTATACAAAATTATTAAGATAATAAGCAGATACGTATATTTTGGTCACGATCTAATTGACAATGATCGGTACGGTGTTGTTTGAGGGATGGCCATCAGTGTTCAAGTCAATATCGATAAAAAAATAGAATTAATTATAACAATATCATCTATATACGAGTATAAATAACAAAAATATCAACGCAATTCTCTTGCGAGAGAGACGTTAAGGCATAACTATAATAACTAACAACAACTAATAAAGGCATAAGATATAATAACTAACTGTTATATCAAAAATAACTTCCAGAACAGCATGCTAAAGCTATGCTCCAGGCGTGTACCGTTTTTTGTGTGATTCCTTGTAGCCATACGTTCCACAATATTCATATATTGTTTATTTAAAAAACTTTGTAATTGTTATGCTTTAGTTTAATAACGGTAGACTTATAATTAATAAACAATGATAATAACTATTTAAGATAGATAAAACTAATATACAATGCGAATCTTGATGGCATCAGGTGCCGAGGGAGACTCGCCTATCTTGACTAAGTAGCTCAAATCAGACAGTGGTTAATGGAGGACTCCAAAGTATATGAAAGTGAAAAAGGTAGAATGGAAGTCAGGACCGAAAAAATAGAAATGCTCCACAATTGGGACTCTCTGCGTAGCCTGTAAGAGACCTGGCATGATATAATAATGCAAAAGTACTAAACATTTTAAGATGTCGCAAACACGGTCATTTGATCTCAAATTAGGCAAGTAACTAAGTATAGCTAACTTAAACAGCAAACAATAAACTGAATTGCTGGTCGTCTGATACAATAACAGCTATGAAACTTAGTGCTTAACAATAAATATAAGATAGAATAATTCTAAGAAAAATATAAAAAACACACACAAACCAGTTAATTATCATTTAAATCAGACTATAGTAAGTTAAACGTTACGTCGAATAGATTGTAATTCGTTGTTACATAGAAAATTATAAAATGTAAGCAGATAAAGTTCGACAACACTTCCAGGAATTGTAGGCTTCGTTCGGTTCGCCTTGGGTGTCTTGAAAAATAAACATCACCGTCATTCGACCGGACAAACAGTTTGATAGGCAATTTTAAGTTCTGTATTAATTTTCTATGGAATAGCAGCAGGAAGTAAATGTAATCTAAAGTACAAATAGATGCCACATTGATAAATAAATTGATCCTTTTGTATGTAGCTCCGTAGTTTCATGTAACGTTTAGGCTTACGTTTTCCTTATGTTCTTAGTACTTTTTTCACATCGCTGACGATTCTAAGGTTTGTTACAGACACAATTTGAAATTTATTTTATCATTAAAATTTAAAAACCTTAATCTCTCCCAAGGGGATGTTTTTTTTTACACCTAAGTAATCTATGTCTGTGTTGTGTTCCAAGCTTATAATTTGAAGGTCTTGCGTGCTATACATGTGAGAAGAAATTGGTACAATAGACGTTAAAGCGTTCTGAAAGTCCCTCTAATCCTGATACATAATACAAGAGCGGCGTGCAGACAAATGTTGGTACGAGCTGCTTATTGAAACTAAAGTATCGATAAAATCTGCTGTTTATCCCATCACTTGTGCCAACTAACCTTTACTTCAATGTATTTTGCTTTTGCAAGTTTAATCATGCTTCGTGGTCCGCTCGTGACGCAATGTTTCGCAACCTTAATCATTATTTTATCTTACAAATTGTATTCATGTTGTCGACTGTCGATACTAGCAGAATGTTGCGTTAACAACGGACGTACATTAGAAATGACCGACGCAATATTTCCAGTTTGTATAAAAATGTTGCTCTACGAAAATGATTCCGACTAGCTTCGACTAGTCAGCTCAATGAGATTTAATAACTATACCTACCATATATTTTGCTGATATCAAAAGTATAACGGGACCAGTCATGAAGAAATATATGGGGGCAAATTATCGTCACGAGCATGTCATTTCAACATGTTCTTAGTACTATGGCTCAAATGAGGGAGTTTCGATAACAAGTAATTTATAGCATTGTACCTGCACATCAAAACATCACTAATGTTTTGTTATTTATGTTGTGTTTTTTAGGTAGCCGTTGAACGAATACTTAGAAATCTTATTTGGCGATTGTACATTGAATTTATTGGGATTGGAAAATTGATAACGTCTTGACCACGACTGCCTTATTGGTCGTATTGGTTGCAAGCGTGACTGCCGAACGGGAGGTACTGGGTTCAATTCCCGGGTCGGGCACTACTGGTTTTTTTAATGTACATTTTCTAGTTGTGGCTCGGAGACTGAAAATGTGCCCAGTGTATGGCAATACGCTCACTACCTATTCCATAGTGGGACGTAAACGTAACTGGTGAAACGTGAGCGTGTACTACACGTCTCTACCTACCTCGTCGGTGATTACACGCATTACTTTACGATAACATCATTTATACAAATTCATTGCTAAGGACAAAATTTTCGAAATGCCATAAAGCTTAATACAAACAGGTAAAGGTAACATTAATTTTTATACCATTCTTTGTTCACATACTTCATTTTGTATCATACAAACATCTTGATAGAATCCAAAACTTACTAAATCGTTATCACCGACACACCTTTTGTGGTATATCGTGTACAAGCGATACACCGCACAATACTTCTCAGAAAGCATAATATACGGTTAAGCGTGAGAGAAAAGAACATGAGCAAAACCAGGGTAAACCGTGAGTCCAAGTTCAACAACCGGTGTCCAGTCAGTAACCTCTGCAGCTCGAAATCGATTCAATAGAATTTTATTAACAATCAAGTTTTTTTCTATACTTAATTCGAGTAAAATGCAATATTGGGATCATTCGCTTATGGACTTGAAGAGTTTTCCATGAAAACGTTAAAATTCGCAACCTCTGATTGTATCAACTCGCGTTTCACTGTCGCATTTTCCAGGTGAAATTCATTTTGTGACTATGAGAATTCTCATTGGGCTACCAAAAAGATAAAGTTGACTAAGAGGAAAGATATTTTCATTCATCGAAGTGGAGGAATTATATTATAATTCCTTATTCGTTAGTCGGTTGTCTGTGTCGTCCATGGGTCGCAATCAATGACGTAGCAAGGTATCGAAAGGCCCTGGGGCAAAAAATAAACTAGGGCCCCAACTAAACTATTTAACATCATTTGTTCCGTATTTGTCGTGTTCCGAATTCGACGTATTCCAGATCGTCGTAATACAGTTGACAAACCAGCCTAAGAATATAGGGGTTTCCCGTTAGTTTCAAACAAAGATATTCGAGACATTTTGGGAATTCCTCGGTATTTTTTCAAATAAGTGGCCATTATTAAAGACGCATTCCAGGAATCTGGTTTATTTTTATTCCGAATGTGGAAAAATGTTCACAAGTTCAATTTATAGTTTGTAGGTCATAGTCTGAGGGCCCCCTTGAGCTTGTGGGCCCCAGGGCACCGCCGCGTCAAGCCCTTTGATAGCTACGCCACTGGTCGCAATATCG
Source organism: Jemadia pseudognetus (assembly GCA_018244755.1). Taxonomy (NCBI): domain Eukaryota; kingdom Metazoa; phylum Arthropoda; class Insecta; order Lepidoptera; family Hesperiidae; genus Jemadia; species Jemadia pseudognetus. The sequence goes on from DWTO01002679.1 coordinate 8,480, forward strand.
ATTTGCCGTGCAGAGGGTCCCGATTTCGATTTCCGGTCCGACAGATATTTAATTATGAATTTAGATGTTTGTTTCGGGTTTGTGTATTAAGCCGTCGTATGTGTTTACACGGTACACTCGAATCAGGGACACGCAATGGATGGATAACTTCACACTGATTAGACTCTGTGGCGTTTTTACTACTATTACCGAGTGGCTGCAGTTTTCATTGCGTCGTCCTTACAAGAGACTAGCAATTGAGTAGCGTATGCTAAACTCACATAATGTAAAGTTGAAGGTTTGACGCGGTGTTGAAGTGTTTGGTTGAGATCTATAAACCGCATGTTGGATCACCGAAACTGGCCAGACTGGTTAAGAAACCACACTAGAACATAAATTATCGTCTCTTTTTAAAAAACATCAATCTTTATCATCATCTCATCATCATCAAAACATCAATCTTAATCATTATCTTTATCATCAATCTCAATACTATTTCTAACAACATTGTTTTTTTCTGTTTAATTAATAAAACGTAATGTTACCACATAAAGTAATACATAATTCGCTTCCTTATAACCCCTATTTTCATTGTGATTACAGCATTTTGCATATAAAAACCATTGACGGTGTCATTGTATGCTAATCGAAATGAGAAGGTAAAGCTAAGTGTGATCATTCATTTGTCATAACTCTAATGTAATTAAATTAAAACGTAGACATGCTTTGTTTCTTATAAATAAACATAGCGAGTCAGAAAGACCACCAGACAAGACGATCGCTTTGGAAATATTACGTACAAATAGGTACAAGTACAACAGTGTCGCTGTCGCAGACGTTTGGGTAAATGATTCCAGTATTAAACATTCAGTTTTATAGAAGTAACAGATAATTCACTCCATAACATTGGCTAGTTAGATCAGAAGTCAGCACACAAAGGGGAGCGATGATACGGTGGTGATAAAAAATCATGATTTTTAGACAGATTGGTCGTTGAACTAGTCGATGAAATTCAATTGATAATAAACCCGCTTATCGATGGTACAGTACAGATGATGGTGAAGAACAGCATTACTGATATCAATAACGTATAGGATGCTTTGAAAAAGATTTACTTTCTCTTAAGAGCCGCGAGTAACGGATAATAATCTTATCCGACATGACAGATATCGCTGTATCTTAAAAGTACCGAAGCGATGCCGTCTATTCTATTCATACGATAATTATCCCGTTAATTATCTTTTTATCTTATAATTGAATTATGTAAATTATTTCTATGCATATTATTACGTATTGTTAACACGTTTTTAATATCAGACGAACGTTATTTTTATTTTTTTTAAGCAGGTAGCCGTTAACCACCCGGTTCGCTAGGCATGTAAAATATTAGGATTGTAAGATGTAGGGCCAGTGATTAACCAGTGTCCACGCTTGGGACTATCCTATATTGTAGCCACATATACTTAATTCTAGTTCCCAATACATGTATTTATCTTTCTTTGGTTTATAAACATTGTACATTTAAACATATCCTAGGACGGTAATGGCCAGTTACTACTAGAGGCCACCCGCTGCTTATCCGTTGAAACAACGGCTGGATATAACGAAACAATATATAATATTACGTTTCCTATTACATTTTTAAAACGTGCACCATGCATCCCTAAGGGATATTGCTACATAAATCTTGGTGTAGACATTACGTATATGTGTTATGTATCTAGCTTTCAGTCTGTTTATGTGTCTGGACCGATCGATATAGGAAACTTGGTTTGTAGTGTCTAGTTCTAGATGTGTGGGGCAAGCGTACGTGGCGCTTCCAGTCCTGAAATCGTTGCAGATTGGAGGAGATCCGCGTATTGAGGCGACGTCAGACGTAGTTAGCTCTGATGGGTGACTGTTGGTGGTAAATTTTCAGCGTTTTCGTATTCCAGAAGGCAAGTTGAGCCTTTTCCTAGTGATTTAGAATTGAGCTTCCTGGTGGCGGGTCCTGGGTTCAAATCTTTACGCACTTATTTAGCACGTCTTTCAGAACAGATCTGTAATTACCTTGAATAAGATCAGAAATGGATACTATTATTGTTACAATTGTAACATCACGTCAGGTTATTTACGGGGTAGGCATAAAGCATCAAATGCTAAGTCTACAATCCTTGCGGACCACTCTCTTCATACATGCACGCCGGTTTTAATATTAATATTTCTCCATAGAAATATATCTATAGCGTTCAACGACCCGAGACACACAGCGAGCTTTATTTTAAAGTTATATATTATGTATATGTAATTATAGTTAAACGACGATCGATATTAAAAGTGATTTCATACCGACGGGCCCCAAGAACAAAATCTTATAGAAAAATAAGACGAAATGTATTTTATTATTTATTTGTAATGTACATGCTTAAAGCTACATGGCACTATATTTTTTTTATTTATTTATCTTTTACTTTTTGAAATACTCAATTGAACATTATCGTATCTGAAATTTACTACAATGAACAAACATGTATCGACATGTACAATCTTGTTCTACCCACTCCGCAGCGCGCGTGCCGCGATCCAACTTCATTCGCGTGTTTGTACTCGGGAAAGTCGGATGTTTAAGCAAAACATCAAGAATTCCACGAAAATTTGGTTTCATATTATAACTTTAGAGATTGTGTAGAATATTAGTGATTGTTACAATGTCTGGATTATCTAGAAAGCGTAGAATATTAAATTTAGCCCTGCTTATGGACAAAAATAATGACGATCCAACTGCTTGAAGTAACGAGGAGGAACAAATTTTCAGACAAGGTAAGCATAAGTATAATATTTTTATAATAAGATAATTCAATAACGATTGCAACTGTTCCTTTATAAGAAAAGAATATAATTAAACAAAATTACCCAAAACGTGTGACTTTTCATCGTTTGTTCGTTTACTACGTTGTTCTACAGAAATCTATAACCTATTTTAATGTTTCTTAATAAATAACATATTTCATTTAGTTATGTATAGACTATAACATAAGATTTAATTTTGATGTATTTTATTTCATCTAATTATTTTCACATAAGTTTTTGTTCGTCAAAAATTAATTTAATGTTATCCGTGGGTTGAGCAAATACGATCTTGTTCTATGATTTTGTACCGAAAAAATGTTGTCGTATGTAAAGAAACGATTTTGTTTGTCGTATACATGTATAACATGCCTGTTTGTTCTACTCAAAAGTATGTAATTTAACATTTTTTAAGAAAAATTGTATAATTTTTGTGTCAATAACTATCGTACAGATATAAATAGCACAGTAATTATACATATTTTTATTTTTGACAGAATCTGCCAGCTCTCCTTTGCCGCCAGTAGCTAAGAATATTGACGTCGATATGGCAGTAATTTGGCATGATGTTTTTGATAAAAATGATAACATGAAGATATTGAACCATCAACACGAAGTCACCACCGATATTTTTCAGCCGACCAGCGAGTATCACGATTCACCAACTACTCATTTAGTGCAAACTTCGCATCCTGATGAAGTGCTTATTCCGTTGCATATATAGAAGTAACATCTATGTAGTTTCAACTATTTACACAGACGAATTTGAAGAACCTGGATTTTCTACGCCCTCATCGTCACATATGGGTTAGCTACTCCAATGCCTTCCCCCTTGAATTCATAGTATTTGGATTGATTCCCTTTAAATACCTAAACATTAGCGTACCGAATCTTACATCCAAAACAACACGGAAGCGTTTGATACATAAGCACGACTAGTCAGACGTGAAACGAAAATATTTCACAAATCATGGAAATAGCTATCTATGTATCTAAGCGAGGAAAGTTTATTAGTGACAAAGCTATGGGAAAGCCTTGTAGTTGTAGGATTAAGTGTGGGGATAAAATGAAAAAACAACAAAGACTAAAATGCTTTCTTAGGTTTTGGAAGCTTGGAAGTAGAGAAAAACAGTGGATGTATGTTGCAAAATACGTAAAAACTAAAAATACTTTAAAGGATCGGTGCTTATACCGTAGGACTCCCAATAATCGACAGTACATATTTAAATACTTTTTACCACTTATGTCATCTGGATCTGTCAAAACCTATATTTATGTTTGTAAGAAAATGTTTTTACAAACTCTTGCTGTTAGTGAAAGTATGATCAATACAACTTTTTGAAAATACGAAAACGTCGCTGATGTTCAAAAGATTATCGTGGAAAAGATAAACATCACAAATCTGTTATTAATAAAGACATTATGAAAAGTGTCGGTATATGACCATATAAATTCTTTCGTTGCTGTCGAATCACATTATATTCGTAAGGATTCAACCAAGTTGTATCTTGACGGCAGCCTCAGTATAAGCCGAATGTTCAAACTGTATACTGAATGGTATGATGACACAGTGTACACATCAAAACTTAAAACTGAACGTCAATATCGAGAGATTGCAAACAGAAGAAAGATCAATGCAAAGTGTGTCATATTTATCGTAATAACCCGGGTTGGCTCCGGATTATTACGATAAATATGACACCTACCGACAATGACAAAAAAGAGTTATGAAGACCACGTTAATGCAAAGTAAACTGTATGGAACATAAAGCAAAGAGACAGCTTTCCGAGCTTTACCATATAATTCCGGAGACTGCAATAATGAAAGAAACGACATATTTGATGATGAAAACCTACCATAATATTGATTTAAGTACCAAATAATAATAAGAAATATTGAGACATTTGATTTGCAGTGATGTTTACAAATTCCGTAGAATGTTACATTATTTGTACTGTTATATGTAGGTATGTTGGAATAGTACTTAATCAACATGCCCAGTAATTAAAATTAAACCTGTGATTTAAATAAGTAATCTTTTTGAGGAAGCAAGATTACTTTTTGTATTTTGCTTGTGTTTATTTTTTGTAATGTTCATTATTATATATTATTCTGTAATAAGTAATATGTATAAACTATATAGTAATAATGGGAGAATTTTAGTGTTGTTTGACGTTAAGACGTTCCCACTATGCAATTATTAAAATGAAACTTTGATTGTTTAAAATAAATGTCTCGAGACTGCCTCGTTGGTCGTGTTGGTTGCAGGTGCGACTGCCGATCGGGAGGTCCCGGGTTCGATTCCCGGGTCGAACA
>DWTO01002680.1:0-13600 GCA_018244755.1 Jemadia pseudognetus
ATGCTCTCTTTGCTGCTCGATCCTCTCCCATCCTTTCCACGTGTCCTAGCCAGCGCAGTCGGGAAGCTTTAATTTCTCCGATGATATTCGCTTCGGAGACCAGATCTTCGATCTCCCGATTGTGTCTTAACCTCCACTCTCCGTTTTCTCCCCTTGTTGGACCCAGAATCTTTCGGAAAATCTTTCTTTCCGTCACTAAGAGTTTGTTTTCCTCCTTCAATGTCAGTGTCCAAGTTTCGCATCCATAGATTAAAATCGGTCTAATTATTGTCTTGTAGACACGGATTTTAGTCCTTCTGCTTATTACCTTGGACACCAATACTTTGTGAAGGGCTGCGGTACATCTAAGTGCATTAATTATGCGGACATTAATTTCCTCCTCTCTTTTATTAGTATCGGTGATCGTGCAGCCGAGATACTTAAATTTCTCGACACCCTCGTAGATAGTACCATTTACAACAAGATCTTCTCTCTTAGTTTTGGAGTCTTTGTGTCTCTTCAGGTGAAGGTATTTTGTCTTCTCACGACTGACTCTGAGCCCAACCCGTTTCGCTTCCTCCTCCAACACCGCCGTGATTTCTATGACTTCATGCTTACTCTGCCCTAGAATCGCAAGGTCATCAGCATAGCCTATTATTTTATGCTTTCCATTCAGTTCTACGCCTCCATCGATCAGTAATACTTTTCGAATTATGTGTTCGAGTGTCAAATTGAACAGAATAGGTGATAGGGCATCCCCCTGCTTGAGTCCGGTCAGTACCTCAAAGTCCTCAGTCAATTCCCCGCCAACTCTGACCCGCATTTTGCTTGTTCCCGTAGCAATTTTTATCATCCTGACAATCTTAGGTGGTATTTGAAAAGATGTTGCAATCTGATAGAGAGTTTCACGGTCAATACTATCGTACGCTTTGGCAAAGTCTACAAATACACAGTGAACACTTTGGGCAAACTCCCATTGCTTCTCCATAATTTGTTTTAGAATGAAGATTTGGTCCACTGTGCTGCGATTCCTACGGAAGCCGCACTGATAGTCTCCAAGTATTTGCTCAACATACGGTTCAAGGCGGTAGAGGATAACATAAGATAGCACCTTGTATGCGGTTGGGAGCAACGCAATTCCTCTATAATTTTCGCATTTCTTTCTGCAACCCTTCTTGTGTATTGGGCATATAATTCCCACATTCCATTCCATAGGTTGTTGTTCTTCTTCCCAAATTTTTTGTATAATTCTATATAGTTGCAATTGAGCTGCTTCCCTCCCATATTTCCATATTTCTCCCTCTATGTTGTCGATTCCTGGGGATTTGTGGTTCTTAAGCCTTAGTGTAGCCCTGCGCACCTCTTCGAGGGAGAGTGGCTTGTCATGGTGGTTTTGATCCTGATTTGGGTCATTTATTGTTTGGCTGATGACCGATGGGCAGTTAAGAAGTTTCTGAAAATACTGGCGCCACATGATTTTTTGCTTTTCCGAGTCTGAGATAAGATATCCTTCTTCGTCTTCAATAGGTTGCCTGACAGGTTGGTACGCTTTCTTAGCAGTTTTAACCTCTTGGTAGAACTTTCGCGATTCGTTTGCTCTTATCATCGTTTCCATATTTCGTAATATTCCTGCTAGGTAGTCTCTCTTCATCCTTCTTACTATTCTCCTGAATTTTCTCCTTGCCTCCTGGTAGTCATCATTCCACTCTCTGTTTTGTTCTGCCAGTATTTTATATTTCCTCCTTCTTTCCAATGCTGTTTCACATTCTTCCGTCCACCATTTATTTCTCTTTGGTCGTTTCTTCGTACCCAATACCCGGATTCCTACGTCTTTGACTATTTGTTTCGTTTTTTCCCAAGTACTCTCTATGTCCTCCGTGTCATCCAACTCCGCAAATCTGTTGGAAAGCTTAACATTGAATGTCTCCAGAATTGCTTTATCTTTGAGATTTTCTGTGTTCATCGTTGGTTCTCTGGGTACTCTTTTATTATATGTGATTTTAATCTTTGCTTTTGCTTTGACTCCTACTAGATAGTGATCACTGTCACAGTCAGCACCGCGATACGATTTTACATCCTGAATCATGCTCTTGTGTCTTTCGTCTATTAACACATGGTCGATTTGGTTCACAGTTTTGCCATCACATGATTTCCAGGTACTAAGGTACCAGGTACCTAAAGTTTCAAGTGTCATCATATTCTGATATGTGCTGCATGATATTTATTTATTCTCTATTGCTAGTTACAAATGTCAGACTTAATTCCAATTGATAGTATGTACCCACCCAACCCAGGTGACAATGAAAAGTTGGGGCTGTTTAAATTAAACAAAAGAAACAACAAAACAGGTCTTAAACTATTTTATTGTGTAGTAAATATCATACATATCTGTATAACCCGTACATGTGTGGTGTATGCTGATATCACTGGTCTGCAAAAAAAAATTTTTTTTTTCTCCTGATTGTTTTTTTGCATGAATTTAGGGTATTTTGTGCTCTAAGCAAGGAATTTAAGATGCAAATAAGTATAGCACATAGATTTTTTTATATAAAGTCCACTTAATCGAAAAATGATATTATTAAAATAACAAAAATAATGAAAAGTGAAAAATAATTACGGTCCAAGTTTTACAGTGAAAAATGATAATTTTACAGTCACAAATACTAGAAATATCAGTAAGTTATCGTATCATGGTGAAAAGATTGAAGTTATTTGGTCGTTTTTTTTCTTTTCATTGTTTGCATTGAAGTTTCTCGGCGAATCGACCAACAGAAATCAGCAAGCATTGCTGCTGACCATTTCCCATTGTAGCGTCTTTCAATTTGCATAATATCCTGATGAAACCTTTCACCATGCTCATCTGATACGGCACCAAGATTTTCAGGAAAGAAATCTACGTGCGAGTCCAAAAAATGAATTTTGAGTGACATATTGCATCCTAATGCTTTATAAGCAAAAAGAAGCTCTCGAATGATTTGTCGGTAGTTTTCAGCTTTTGTATTCCCGAGAAAATTATGACACATTTTTACAAAAGCCACCCAAGCTCTTTTTTCTGCTTTGTTTAACTTTGAATTAAATACTTCATCAGTCATAAGCTCGCGTATCTGCGGACCTACAAAAATCCCTTCTTTTAATTTCGCATCACTGATTCGAGGAAATTTTGTTTTGAGATATTGAAAGCCTGCACCTTCCTTATCCATAGCTTTCACAAAATTTTTCATCAGTCCCAACTTTATATGAAGTGGTGGCAGAAAAATTTTATCACTTGGCACTAAAGGTTTTTGAGATACATTTTTAAGCCCAGGAGTCAAGCTCTTTCTTAGTGGCCAAGTTTTTACTTTGTAATGTTTTTCTCTTGCGCGACTGTCCCATTCGTCCCAAAATACATAAACTACACATAAAATACTCAACACAAATGAAGAGAACATAAACATTATGCAAAACTTACCAAAATATTTTATATAGAATGTAAACAATTAAAAGAACAGTTTGCAATTAACTGTCGAAAAGTCACAACGGATACTGCGCATGCGCATATGTACTACCATAAAAATCAATTTCAATACTTTTTTTCTTTCACAAACAACTCGCTCAAGCTTATTTTGTATGCATATATACTGATTTAATGTTGAAAAACAAAAAAAAATTGAAAAAAAACAAAATTTATGAAATTAAAAAAAAAATTCATATCGAAAAATGTAGACGTGATAGACAAAATCGACCAACGGGAATAGATTCAGAGCATTAAAATCTTCATATTTATAGCATAATTTTTTTAAGGAGGATTTCATTGCAGACCAGTGTAATAGATAATATTAACCGAAGATATCTAATGTTTCCTTTCCAAATTATGTAAAATAGAATATTTAATAAAACGGCCATAAATAGCATAGCTATGCAATTATACCAAACATGCATATCAATGATATTTCAAACTAAAAGCGGCAGTTACTTCTACATTGCATAAGACCATTATGGGCCATAGAAAATTACTTTATACTTTACTTTATAATCTGTAGGTACCTAACACAGTTAATAGTCTGTTGTAAACAGTTTAAAATAGTTCAACGAAGAATCGTATCAGCGAACATATTTAAAAAAGTAACCTGGCCAAACATTTAAATCGCACCCACGCAACATCTGAGTATTTTTTGATATTTTGAATTTATTTGAATTCTGTCACAAAACTATTGCGGTCAGGTGGCTTTCTCTAGTTTTCGGAAGCAGGACAACTAGGTAATGAAAACTATTATTTAATTCGTGGAAACAACAAATCTTAAACGCAGGTAAACTACCGGGTTACCAAACACGCGTATCAGAGATAATTTCCCACCAAAAGCTCCCGTTTCACTTATCTTGCATAAGCACCGCCATTTTGGGCCAAAAGGCAAGTTTTTACACCGCACCAAATACAGAGGTGGGCCGGGCTATGGTAATATCATATTAATCTTGATGTGTGTATAACATAAATGAATAAATATTACTTTTTGTGATATCATGACATGTTATGAAAATTTATTAAAGCACGAACCGGTAGGGAGCTGTTTTATTTTTATTTCTTCGGCAATTAATTCGTAATTGTTAGCACTTAAAACGTTTTTTATTTAATATTGAATGATTTTTATTTGAGAATTGGGTTTGGTGGAGTAGGTACCCCTATTCAAATCGTAGTAACTTGATCAATGTAGGTATTGAACTATTAAATTATAATAATTAATGATGCTCTCCATCATTCTCACTATGACGTCATTAATATTAATCGACATATCACATTATTATAACATAACATCACGCCTGTATTTCCTAGAGGTGTAGGCAAATGGCTGTTCTCTGTACTACATTTATTAATCCCACTTTTCACTAGTTACGGTATATGCATATGTAGGTATATTCTTGACCTTTGCTCTTGCGCAGCGGTGGCAGTCAATCCTTTGATTAACCAAATGCCTATAAGTGGGATAATTATATATAAAACAATGTTCGATCTACACCTTTTTAGTACGAAACGTTTTATATTTGTAAACAATCTAACTACAGTATAATAACACATCCTTCAAACGTAAAAGCAAGTTGGATTTTTTACGTAAACATACAAAATTATATTTTTGTCAAAGCTGACAACACGTAAGCACAATTTTCCTGGTGTTGCTAGCGTTCAATTTTGATATGACGTTGACTAATGCTATTTGTGCGTCATAGCTATGGGTAATTTAAAAAAAAAAGATATGATAAGGATCGATATACATTCAGTTAATAAACCAATCCAGCTGTCTCGGCTGTTTATAATACATTTGTCAAACTAGTGTCAAAACGTGATAAAAACGTTTATCGTTATCAATCTTGTATTGTTCCACTAATGAACTCGGGACTCCTGGAGGAAGGAGAATGATTAAGGTCGCAGCCTGCCACGCTCGCCATTTGCGAATTGGCAGGCTTCATACGCCTTAAGAGAACATTATAGAAAACGCTTAGGCAGGCGCCGCAATTTTTTGCATTCACCGTTTCAACAGCTATAAAAATATTACCACTTTTGAACTATTTACAACACTTAAGACTGAACGATAATAACAGTCGACACGGCATTACCAACATGTTTGAAATGAGTGGAAATATATATAATATGTACGTACGTATGTACATTTATAACTCAGCGCAATGGTTATACTGACCGGCATTACTCATTAACTTTGTAAATCATTCAGAAACATATGTATATCACTCAATGCGCTCATTGTAGTCTACTAACTTTTTTATTACTTCAACTTATTATTTCGTAACTCTCTCATCTTTTATTTAAAATAATTGAAATATAATACTAATATTAATTATAATATTAATTAATCACGCCAAATTAGAGAGAGAGACAGAGAGAGATATTCGAATTTCAAATAACTTCATCCTTCATCACCTACCGTGAATCTTCAATCATCATTCTCTTCACTCATAGACGCTGGTTTCGGAGAACTCATCCCATCATTCATTATGTGACTCCCTTATCAGCCATCATTTGACTTATTTGCTTCAGACAGTTAAGTCTATGCCTCCTGCGCCCACCAACATACAAGCGAATGTTTTAACACCTGTTTTATTTATTTATCTGCCAGTGTTCCTACATGTCCGAACACACATCATTTCTATACGAATACTCCCTTATAACAAATAGTGTTTGTACATATAAAGCACAATGATTCAACAGCGTAGTTAATTAAGTGCAGTCAGTATGTATACAGTGGTACGAGCTACAAGGATGTCATTATCGGCGGACGGCCACGCCTTACATGGTGGGCAATTTAGCCAATTAATGAAGAAGGATAGTCCAAGGTTAACGTAGGTACGTGGTGTAATGATGCAGCGGCGGGCTGAATAGTAAGCTGCGTCGTGGTTTTGAGGCTGCTAGGGATTTATGTGAGCATCTGACGTGATAACAGCCGGGATTGAGGTATGAATGACTGTAATATTTAATTGATTATCACCAATAGGTATGAATTTTATGGCGTTATCCAATTTCGAACTTAACCGCGTGAGTCTTATTGCTTTATTACATCCGAGCTCACTGCCTATCCCGTAAGGGACCTGACTTGGCGTTAGAACAAAAATATGTTTTTTCCTTCGGCCCTTTTATCGTTTCACCGCTGGAACTTGGGTCGCCCATAAGTCCGTTAAGACCATTGTCTACCATGCTAGCCAAGTGCGTTTTGGCAGACATAACACAACTTAGAAAACATATATATTATTACATATATTCCTGTGCATATGTGGTAGGTACGGCTACATTAATTAATGCCCTAATTGAGTTTAGAGGTATAGTGGTCCAGCGATGCACTTCAGTATTGTTTCTACATAGTTTAAGTTTGAAAAGCGTAATGAATTTTAACTAACACTTAACATTACATTATGTAATTAATATTGTGTAAGGATTCATTTCATTTACTTGACTTTTTTGGGTCCTCTAGATACCTCTGTCCAGTCAATGGAAGAACAAAATTTATACTGCTATATTTACCGCTAACTAATTTGTTTGACACACAACTCTTTAAATTTAATCTAGTACCTACTATTAAAATTATAACTATTAAAAATTATAACTAATTAAAAACTATAGGCATACCTAACCATCGTCGTCATCATTATAAACATCCACACACAGAGACACATGCACGCACACAGGCACAGGCACACACACGCTAGACACACACACACGCACACACACAGCCACGCACACAAACGCGCACGCTTATGTACGACTCCTCTAACACGGGCCGCGAAAGGTCTTTTACTTTTAACCTTAGGCTTTGTACTTGTTACATTTTATTGTAGTTTTTTTTGGAAACGACAAATAAAAAGTTATTTTTATTATAATCATCGATTTATCGTACCAATGTTCAATTTCCTCATATAATGGAAAGGGGTGGAGTGAATAGGCCACAGTATTGATTTATAGAAAAATGAATAGGCCATAATAGCGAGTTAGCAGACTCCAAAAAGGAGCGCACTAGAGCTTGAACCTAGGATTTTTGAAGTAGGAAGCTGAATTCTTAACAATTAAATTATCATTATTAAATCGAGATTTGTGATATTTATTAACAACAATTTCTTATTTTATTTCCAAATGTTTGGACTCGACGCAATTCTATTTTCCTCAATTCCTTCCTTCTGTGTGACTGACTCGTTAGTACGGCGGTTAACGGCGTTGACTTCTGAGCCAAGGATTGTGGGTTCGATTTTCGATTCGATTGAAGAGAATTATTTGTGTGATGAACACGTGTTATATTTGTGTGACATAAACAATTGTTATTAGTTCTTTGCTTAGGTGTAATTAATATCTATGTTAATATCTACATATTTATCAGTTGTCTGATTACACGGGCTCTGTCTAGCTTTGCGTCAGATACATATGAGTGGAAATATCCGAAAATATTAATTAATTAAGTTATCGTGATAAAAACGTTCAAGCCCGTCTCATTCATTGTACCTTCAAACTTGTTTCCTTAGATTTTAATACCTCATTCCTCTTCCTCTTTAATTATGTTTCTACAAATTAATAAGTTTAAATTAATTATATTAATTACAGTTTAAATTAATTATATTAATATAAATAATGAGTTAAATTTATTAGGTATGTACGCACATACAAAGCTACAGAGCGGTGCATTGATAAATGTTGGGAAAACCCGCGACGTGTTTACACGCAAATTACACGCTTAGACATCTGTCACATTACACGCTGGCGACTGGGAGAGGGAATAGCTTTAGCTCATATTATTAAACTTGGTAATACCACGTTATTGTAATTTTGAATATCATTTAAATTAATAAAAAATTTTAATCAATATTATATTGTCATATCATTGTTTTTATTACAGATATTGACTATGATTTTTTTCTTTCTTTCTTTCTATTCTTACTTTCTGGTTTTTTTTCTTTATTATCAAGCCCTTCGCGGGATAAGCAGAGGGTACCTAGCGCGAATATTTCTTTCTTCACGAAATTGAAGTGCTCCTTCAAAATTTTGTACCTAGGAATTTACTTACAAAGAATGTAATAAACTCATTACGAATTGCTTTCAGGGCACGACTTTCATTAATGAAGATATACACATTTTACGACTACATAGAAAATTTATGTATTATTGCAATTTTATTGAATATTGCTTATAGTTTTCAAAACATCACACACCTAACGAGATGTTTATTATAAACTGAAATAAATAATTATTTTATACAAAACTTATCGCTGCAGCGCCTACCTAAATTACTTTCAAGCACAGTCATAATAAAACTTGTTAATAAAGTATTTGTTCATTCTAATATTATTTAATTTTTAGGAGTCAATAAAATTCAAACAAAAACCTTTTCTAGCACGAACGTTCACTTTGTTCTAATATTAAACTTCATCTTAACTTGAATTTGGAACATATAGGCCCCGTATTCCATTTTCAAATAGAGGTTATCTTGTATGTACTATACATCATTTACGTTATTCCAAGATAGCCGTTAAGTTCTTTAATAGGTACTATGGCTCCAAATAATATACATAAAAATATTTTAAAAAGTTGTCCCGCGTTTGTATTAAACGGAGGCGTGTGTAATCGAACCCGTGTCTCCAATCAGCTGCGCCACGTACACCACCGGTAATCCCATATTTTGGCTGATAAACATGTGTACCATTACTCATTCGTACCATATGAATAATAGTTGGGCAATGCGCACCAATGTACCGCATATCGATACCAACAGTAAAATCCACAGAAAACCCAACCTTATGTGATACTGGATATGACATTTGTCGAGGTGAAATTGGTTTGAATTAGTTACAGAATAGATGTCAGAGCGTGCTTACTATTTACGGGTACGTGCTGGCTGGTTTTATTTTGTTACTTTTTTTTATTCGAGTTTTATTTCATTAAGAGCGATACCATCGAACCACCCACGCCGGTTCACCATAATGACTTGCCATATCCACGGTACCTCTATGGTACACTCGCCAATAGAAGTGTTACATATACCGTTATAATAACCTTTGGATCATATGTTGGATCATATGTTGGATCATAGGTGAGACTGGTTTACATGTCATAATCCTTCTGATAAATGTTGTTCATTGTGTTAAAGGCTCAAACTGAATTCTCTTTTAAAATATACATATGTATAAGCTTTCATTTAGGTACTTGCCAATCCCAAATCTCTACAGATTTGATCAATGAAAAGTTTCTTATTGACCAGTAGTACATGACGTTTCAACAAAGATAGGAAATTAACTGAAAAAGAATAGTTAAAAATACGTGTAACCCTTGTTATATTTACAGCAATACGTAATATCACGCCTGTAATCCCTGAAGAGACAGGCAGAGGAGTGTGGTACACGCCCACGTTCCACAAATTACGTTTACGTCCCACTAAGGAATAGCTGGTGAGCCTATTTAATACACTGGGCACATATCCAGACCCCGAGCCGCTACTAGAAAATCAAAGTAAGCAATAATAATATCAAAATATACTCTGAGCCGTAAACAATGATACAGATGTATTGCAGAAAAGACAGAGCCCTTTGTTGTGGTGGCTTTATTGAAAAAAATACGATAGCAAAACTCCAAGCAATTGTTTTAAGAAGGAAACTTATTGCCCTTAATTAGTGGTACGTATAACTTTATTCATTATATACACCTAGCCAATATTGCCCTTAGGTTTTACCAACCACCGCTGAAGGAATAAGATACGACGCCTCATACCACGACGAATATTATAATAATTAGCCCTACCATAATTATGTACCTGTGTAAATAGATGTTTTCACTATTTGCGTTAGAATAATATTTTTATGTATATACAATTTTTATACCCTTCTAGAAGATTCGAAGCATTCCACTTAGCGTATAAACGTTTTAGCGTATTTGTGTTAGAATGTAATTGAAAGCTAACATCGTAGATGTACATTATCAAATTGACGTTCGTCACAAGTGTTGACTTGTAGAAATATTTCAAATTTATAATTCAATTAATTGAATTACGACTTATGAACACATCTGTCCGAGTAACGTTACAGACATTGCGTTGAAATCGTGTCCTATACACCGTCCATGGGAGAAAGTAAGCCCCTAACAATTATAACACCGCCAAAAGTTGTTTTTGACATAAGCCATACTTATGGCTCTAAAATCTACTTAGATTTGATACTGAAAGTTTATGGTCATACACCGGTAATTGTTTACGAAACGAATGTAAGCAAGTGTCCGTGTGTGTTTGTTTGTGTGTGTGTATGCGCGTATTTGCCTGTGTGTATGCTTCTGTATATGCGTGTGTGTGTCTGTGCGTATGCTTCTGTATGTGTGCGTGACAGCGTCGCGCAATCGTAATATGTAGGTACTATTGTTGCTAAGCCACTAGACTTATTGACATTATAAATTTGATTCGAGATTTTATCAATCAAACTTGGTGTGACTGTTCTTTGGCTGAACGACTGGCGGTGGCACCTTAAAGACTTTTATATAAACACGGCATATACACATTAAAAGGACGTGAAAATTCTTAATCACGATAATTAATCGCGAATTTCACTATTAATATTATTTGTGCCCGGTGTATGGCTAACCGATACGATAAAAGGGAATACTAAAACAGCAATAATGTTACATTTCGACCTACTCGACTTCAGTTGTTCCAAATTTATTTTACCTATGTCAACCTTAGATTAGCTGGGATTAAATCTATAACATGGCATATATACCTATTATCACCAAAAACGAGTTCGTGGGATCAAACGCTGAAATAAACGCGTCCATCTGTAATGTTATGAAAAGCTAACAGCAGTTACTCATCAAAACGTTGACAGGAATAATTATCTTTAAATTATATTAATATTTTTATTATACCATCGCGTCAAGTCATCGAGCATGGCATCGATCGAGCAAAATGGCATCGAGTCATAAATATATCTATCCTAATAACCTGTTGAGCGCCCTCTAATATAGTTTTATAATTCTTTAATTTTAAAATGGATAATATTTACGCCAATTTCCGCTCGAACTACGAACTGAATTAGGAATCATGAATTATATTCACAAGTGTGCTATAAATAACAAAACCAATATGACGAATGTAACCAATATGGCGTCATATCATTCATTAACAATTACAGTTATATAATCCCACAAACGTCAACTGTCTTATTAATAACGACACTATTACATGCTGGGATTTTCAGGATATTCCGCAACAAGATGATAGCGTGAACTTAAAATGTAATATGTGTCAAATATGACAACAATACGCGTCATAGCGTGCGCTGCGTCATATATTGACGGACATCTCCTTAGTGTATTGCGTAAATCGAGTGTTTTGTTTGATTTATAGCTTCATATTAGTTGCTACCTACGGATTTTTTCGTCTTCACAGGGAAAAAACTGACATTTTTGAGCATAATACGCGGGTACTCTCTATCTTGGAACGAATATAGCGTATAACTTACCTCCTCAGCAGATTTTGTTAAATTTTTTTCGTTTCTTTTTGTGAGATGAGATAATTAAATGATACTTTAACTCGTTCCAGCCTGAAGTTGGATTCAGCGAGTTGAGGACAGCGCGCGCGCTTATTAGGAGAGGCATATGCGCAGCAATGGACTGAGGTCGATCTATGATGATGATCAGATACTGTGAGATATTTTAAGCAAAAATGTATATACGAAGCTGGGAGTCTGGATTTCTGCTCAATGAACGTCAATAGGCTCACCACCTATTCTGTTGTCGAACGTAAACGTAACTGGTGAAACGTGAGAGTGTACTATACTCCTTTGCCTTCCTCTACGTGGATTACAGGCGCGATATTACGTCACTACGATATAAGATTTAAAGATGGATAGTGTTATTCAAACCTAACTTTTAACAAAAAAAGTGGTTCGTATATATCGTTTTTGTGTCATTGAAAAACACTGACCATATATCCACTTACGTCCTCATCACATCTAGATCATTATGAAAACACTATGGTACTTAATTAAGCCGTATTCAAATACTTCGCTCGTCAGTGGATCGTGTGATCATACATCTTGTTACGGAACCAAAGGGCACCATGTATCAAGTGGAAAAACATGCCAGAACTAGAGGTGGTTTTCGCATAGACACGGTATCTTACAGACAGGGCGTAAAAGCACAACGACTGTAATGCAAGTGGATTTTAAAGACATGTATCAGGATCACATTTGTTGAAATTTTTTACTCTCTGTTCATCCCTATAGTAATAAGGCGTGAGCCTATGTATGTACGAGTACATATTTATGGTTCACTAGTGTGTCTATGTTTTGTTTATAACAATTTACGCCTAGGGACATTTTTAATTATATTAGATAAGATATACGCTAAGAGGCTGACAGTGGTTGGAAACGAAGAAGTCCAGCAGTGGACACGACCAGGAACAGACTAATCATAAGGACTGATGGGACATTTTTTATTGCATATGCAATTGTAAATATTTAGACCTTCGGTGGACATGTCTGCGAGTTGGTGGTTCTATGGTCCGAGGCTTCATTTTTCAATCATTGCTGCGGGACATTTTAATTAAGTTGTTAGCAAACGTCCGCGGAGCACCACCGCCTTTTAAGTTCTGAGAATGCAATACGGAATTATTGACACTAATAAGGAATTATCTTGCGGTCCTTTGCGAGCTTTTTTTACACAATTTTCTACTTTGAGATACTTCGGTTGTTATACAGGATGTTCCTCGACTTCGTTCGATGAAACTTTGAGATGAAATAAATGTATTCCAATATCGCTAATTAAATGTCTTTTGTTATTCAATACAAAATACAAATTTTAATTATCCTTGTGATGGTGATAACATTTGCCAAGCTCCTATTATAATAGTGATGGCTACCGTTCCAACAATTCTAAGTAAAAACATTGTCAGTATTTAATTAAATCAGCAAAATTGTTGCACAGATAAAATTTACATGACTTGAGTTAACTTAACTGTTTCGTTGGTTGTGTTGGTTGCAAGTGCGACCGCCGATCGAGAAGTTTGTGGGTTCAAATCCCAAGTCGTCCACTATTGGATTTTTCTAATTCATATTTTCTAGTACCGGCTCGGTGTCTGGATATGTGCCCGGTGTATGACAATAAGCTTACCACCAA
>DWTO01002681.1:0-13597 GCA_018244755.1 Jemadia pseudognetus
TATCAGCCGTCTGGTTACCATACCACAAGCTCTCTTGATGCTTACTTTGGGATCAGATGGCCGTGTGTGGAAATGTCAAAAAAAGAAAAAAAAGAAAAAAAAAAATTACAGGTACCCAAATCTGTTCTTTTACATACTGTAATCAGTACTTTCAACAAAAAAAGCATTTTAAAACAGCCATTCTTTTTTTGCCAACAATTGGTATTAAGTTGTTTTAGTACTTACGTTAACAGTATAGTAAATATAATACATACGTATAAATAGCTAGAAACAGAATTAAGAATAACAGAGAAAAAGGACGAGGACATTTTGTTTGTAGTTTGGAGAAATCGTGAGCACAGAATTCGGTTACCGAAGTTAGCTAAACAGGTTAGTAGCGATAATTTGTTTTTAATTTAAAAGGTTCTACTCGTAACTTATATAGTTCGAAGTTGTAACGCTTTATTATTATATTGTCACGCCGCGCTGCTAACATGGTAGACAGAGAGCATCGATTGCCAAATATGTTTATTCTTCAGACCCGATGTTTTTTTAACGCTATACGTTGCGGTTAAATTGATCACGTGTTTGTTCAATACATGGCGTGTATTATACCTACTGGTAGACATACTGCATGCCGGCGATAGAAGAAGTAATTTATCTGTCAAGAGATCTGAAATTCATGCTAAATAATATGCAACTTCCTTCAACCACTTTATAAATACATAGATACTAATTATAACTCTTATTTTAAGCTGTCATATCCACATCTATTGCTATAAACTCACCCCTTATTTATAAGATATAATATAACACGTGAGCCGTGGGAGTATACTGTCTATCCCACTATATACTACTCCACTGCCTGCCACTTCGAGGAAATACAGACGTGAAATTACGTCAATTTCATTCTTATAATTTATTAGAGACTTGCAGTTTGGGCAACCACTAACATGAAAATGCTGATTTGATAATTTTTTTGTCGTAATCGACAAATTAAACTTTCTCAATCTGGATTGAAATCCGTATCTAACGAGTGACAAGGATATCACTGCTGCAATTAAATTATCATGTAATTCGTTTTACATGATAAAACATACACAAACAAGATTTTGCATTGCATTGCAGATTGACATTGCATTTATTTGTTGACAGTTATTTCATGAGATTATCGTGCAAATCAAAACACCCAATATTTATTTTTATAGCCCTCATAAAACTAGGACACACAATTAATTCAAATAAAACGATGAACAAAATGAGAAGAAAAAATCATTTTTTTATAATCCGACATACCAGTGGGTAGTAGAGCGTCGAAGGCGTTCCCGACGAAGGGTATGTCGTCGGGGCCCGGTATCTGCGCGATGAGCCGGCCCGCGCGCGAGTACCGCGTGTGCAAGACCCACGCGAACGCGAGCAGAAGGGCCGCGGCGAGCCAGTACGCCATGGTGGGTGACTCTCGTGCCGGTTGCGGCCGCACTGATACCTCTGGCTCTATTGACCGCTTTATTTTATAGCAATTTTGTGATAACGCGCGCTATATTAACGATAACCGATAACATGAGATAAGGTAACAATTTCGATGTATCTTTCAGGTAATCTTAGCAAAGATAAACCCTAATATGTTCACGGGTGTGCATAGAGCTTACTTTAATTTTTTTCTGCATTGATCTATTATTTATTTGAAGTCTTAAAGACTTGCTGAAGGAGAATATGAAATCTTAATTATTATAGTCGCTCAGAAATATTAATTCAATCGTTTTAATTTTTTTTTAAGATGAACTGAACTATAAGTAATTGTTATGTGAAATTTGGGTTTACAAATCATTTTAAAGTTACATTTCTGTTGACACATTTGGAAAATAAATCAGTGTATATTTTGTGTGGGACTAAACTGCGCACGCCCATTTAACAAAATATTTATAATTTGTTACTGTGATCATGTTAACAAGGTTAAAATATATGCTATTTTCTGTAATTTTTAAGGCGATTAAATCATATGTATGTATGTAAGTATATTTACAACTTGTTTTGTATGTGTATGTGTCTGTGCACGTGTACAGTGTGCCTGCCCCAACTTCTCATCATCACCTGGGTTGACTGGTAGAAAATGCCAATAGGCATTAAGTTCGCCCTTTGTTAACAACAATAAAGAATAAATAAATAAATGCTATGTCGTATAAATGTTTTACGGTTTTTAAATCATGTTATTTTTAATAATTTTTTTAAGATTATTAAATATGTCATTTTAAATAACTTTTTAAAGATAATTAAATATGTTATTTCAAATAGCTTTTTAAAATACTGATATATTGTTTTGAATAATTTTTGTTTAATGGGGGTAAAAAGTGAAAAATTTCAAAAAAATTAATAAAAAGGAATTAGTCAAAGTCCAGAACATTAATGTACGTCATCATTCATCCGAGTAATCATTCATTATTGTTCTAGATAAGTAATGTTATTGATTTGCATTTCATATGTAACGAAAAAAAAAATTGCATCATTTTTGAGTCTCTTGACTGCTATTTTACAAATCGGACCCAAAACATTTAACTAAAGCAGCATTATCATTATCTAATTAGAAGTAACCGTTGATTATAGTTATGACATTTGGTAATTTCAAAAATTTCGTATACTTATTTGATGGTTTGCTTTCTTATTCAAACTTATATTTGTAACTGTTTCTAACTTCAAATTCTTACAGCTAGAATTCTGCAATGAGTTATTATCCGTAACAACTAGTCTGATGATGATCTATCACGTCTACACTCGCAAGCTTGTTTTCGCCATGTACGTACTATGTATTAATATTACAGTTACTGTGGGTGTGGTCGAAAATCATCACTTGTTGCCGATTATATCTTTCCTAAGTTTATTTACAACTTAAACCAGAATTCCATTAAAATATTTATTCATATGTATGTGCTAATTAGTTACAACTTTCCAGCCTCAATCAATTCCTTTATTCTGAACTTCTGAATCTTTCCAGAGGCCGTAGTCGGGAACTGTGTGATGGTTTTGAGTAGTTTAGGAACTTTGAATTTGGCTATCCGGCCAGTGCAGTGGCTTTTGACGTCATCGAGAGAAACCGAGGCGCCCTCTCTAACACGAAGGACAGCGCAAAGCTCTTCACCTAATCTCTCATCCGGAACCCCAACTATCTGGAAGTAAAAATTTTATAATTGAATACAAACTGAAATTGGAAAATATGACAATTTCACATATCGTTTTACAGCCATTCTTTCCGGACTCCGGATGTAAATTTTATGTAAAGACGAGCTCACATGCCGTGTCTGCAAAGAACTGATATATTGAACAGAAATGATGGAAATTTATTGTATTTCTGCCTCCGACAATTTTCAGATCGAAACGAAAAAATTATAAGACGTTAAGACTAATAAAATAATTGTGTGAGATTGGACAAAAGTTTTAACTTCATAACATCACTTTGTAGTTATTATATGTAAACAAGCATAAAATGGTACGAATATCACAATATCAGGAAAGATCGAGTGTCATTTCGGTACAAATAAAACAGATACAACAATAAAATTAATTGTTATTAATTGCATTTCTTCTTACACTCCGGTCAACGCCTTGATATTACAATCAGGTCACAATCACCTTGACATTCGTTTCGACTTCCTATAAAAACTCAGAAATTGTAAAGAAAGGTCGTGAAGGGCAGGTGAAGGGTAGACATTAAGAAGCGCTCTGCTTTTACTACGTTTTGAATACTCCGAAGTGTTAAGATCATAATTAACAAACAGTAAATCTTTTTTTTAATAAACATTCAGCTGTTAGTAGTAGGAGAACGGCGCGATTGCCCCTCGGATGTTTGGTCTGTTACCAGACATTTTTTATAAGTCATTCCGTTCTCTAAATGGTATGTCGGTAAGCTCAGACTCGTTTTATCTACAAAATTGTAAGAGACGTTATAGTGCGAAATATATAAGCTCCAAGGGATTTGTCATGTCGAAAACGATGTTTTATTAATGTATTGCTGTTTTGTTATAAACCGTAACATCACGCCTGTTAACAGGAGGAACGTAGCACCTACCGTACAATCTCAGACTTCGAACAACTGTTACAGTCCAGGGATCGAACCTAGGACATCTCGATTCCTAGCCGCGCTCGCATATTTCGACAAACGAGCCAGTCTGTTTCGTTATGTGTTTGTAAATTGTATATATTTACTTGGCTTTCGATAATATCTGGATGGGTGTTGAGCAAATCTTCTATTTCCTTGGGCGCTATGTTTTCTCCGCCCTTGATGATGATGTCCTTTATCCTGCCCACGATACGTCCGTAACCATCTTCGGTGATTATAAACTTGTCCCTGATGTATTTTTTAAAAGTTATATATTACAATAATACAATATAATATTCTTTTTATAAGTAACAAAGAGATTTGCTGACGATATTAAATTGCGCATAGTTATCTTCTTAAAGCACATTTTCAGCACAGTTATTAGGAGTAGGGTGGGTTAAAGTATAGAAGAGAAAGAAGGATCGATGTCCAATTTATCAAATTACATTCAATCAATATACAACATAATTGCGGTCACATAGTTTTTGTAAAAATCTAAAATAATTTTAGTACGTAATAAATATGGAAGGTGAACGATTTAACTTTAGGAAACTAGGCTTCATCACATCAAATTGATCAGAACTTCCCGAAACCAACGTAAGAATGCGTAAAGTAAAAATTACGTACCTAACTGTAATTTATATTCAATTAACATCCAACAATGATTACAGTTGGCATATTTTGAATGTCGAGTGAATAAAAAGAAATTTTACCCTGACCCGTGAACTGTGCTCTATAATCCCAATAAAACGTATGAAGAAGGTAACCAAGCGCGAAACACCCTTGAACTTGAGTAAGCGTCTGACAAAACATAAGTAACACTGTGTTCTCATGTCATTTTCTCTTAACTTTTACTTACACCGTCAAAGCCAATGTTAATTTTAAAAATGCTCATAACCATGTAGCCAGGAGAGTAGTTCGGAATTTAAATGTGGGATACACGGATTCCATCAATTCTTTTATAGTTCCACTTTTTGAAACGAGTCTTCTCCCAGAAAGAGAAGACTTAAACTCATTGTTTGTCACAGATTCACCGCATGGGAGGTTGACCATCAAATTACTAGAATGCTGATTTTTTTCATATCGAGGTAATCTGGGTATATTTACGCACCCTGTATAAAGCCAGTCGTTTTCTTTCAGGATATGCTTGGTCTTCTCCGGCTCATTCCAATAACCGATCATGTTAGCGTACCCTCTAACTACAAGCTCCCCTGAAGAACCGAATGGTAACGTATTTCCATTTTCGTCTACCACCTGTGTTAAAATGTTTATTCAATATTAGTTCATTGTAATGACAGATGCAGCCATTTAAATGAATTAATATAATACACCAAAAGTATCAATAAGATAGTAACATCATTATCTAATTTAAGCCCTCATTAATTTAAGTCGATTTCTTTAATATTTTCTGCTAAATACGCAATCTATCACATCTTCTCTGTTGATAATTTCTCAACGAGCTTCAACGATCATTGAAACTATTTTACAAACCTTGACCTCCTGATGGTCTTGTATGTAACCGACTGTGTCAGCAACGAGGTCCACGCTGTCGCCGTTCACGGATTGGAAAACCGACGCTGTTGTTTCTGATAGTCCATATAAAGCCTGAGAAATTATTATAATTTGATTAATAGAGGCACAAGTTCTAATTGTACTATTTATATGACCTGATTTCACAGTGTGCGATTATCTGACAATTACGAGTATTATTACATTAAGTTGAAGCTAAATGTTTTCTAGGCGACAGTAAGTATAGAATAGACTAATACGTTGAAAACTAAGTATTTTTATCCTTATTTTCACATTTCCACATCAGTATCAAATTATCTTAAAACAAAATAAACAAGCATTAGAAATAGACACTAACTTTAGTTAGATATGAAAAAAATATATAAAACGAAGAACACCAGCTCACAGGATTTAATGTACGTTAGTTTCCGTGTCTTCTGTATCAATAAACACTTATCGATACTAACTTTAAGATATTAAATAAAAAGAAGGTCACACGAAATATAAATACATATTACAATGCAAAAAACTTCGTTGCCAAAGATATTACACCCTACACGATATGTTATTATACATGCGTTATCTACATTATTTATGATTACCTTGACAGTCTTCGCGTTAAGCAAGTCATTTATTCTGCAGATGAGCTGGGGGCTGCAAGGAGCTCCGGCAGCAACCGCTACTTGTACGTTGAACGGCAACGACCCTTTAGTCTTGATTCGAGACAGCAAGTCCACATACATTGTCGGGGTGCCGGTAATGACCGTGCATCTGTACTCAAAAATATAGCTTTCGAAATCATTTGCACTGCAGAAGCTCGCTCGCGTAGTTGGAGCGATGACGTCTCTTGTAGTGCTATCGATTATCAGAACAAGAGAATGGATTGGTTCAGGACGTTGTCATTAACATCATTAGATTGCCAAACCAGCCCTTAGAACAGTTAAAGCAGTTCATAAAGTATTCATGTTAGGGTTAAGCTTTTGAACCTTCAAGAAATCGAACTGGTAAAAATTTCCTATAACACGAGTTTTGCACATTGAGCAGATTTAAAGGAAATTGCTGGAATCTGACGTATTACATGATTAATGTGACAGGCAATTGTTTTTTGTGCGAAAAAAAATCTTACTTTTCAGCTAACAATGTGTTGAGGTTTGAAGTCACATTGTACGTTGGTGATGCCAGAATCAGACTGGAGCCGTGGCGGAACGACGCAAGTAAGGTCACAATTGATCCCAGGGCATGGAACAGGGGTACCTGCATTTTTATAGTAGTTATAGTTAAAGATCTTTTGAGAGCAAAAAAAAGGGAAAAGTGCGAAACTATCTTCAGTTTTGCAGTTCCATTGAAATAGGTTCTTAATTTACTTTTGATATAACATGCATTTTTTGCATTTTCCCACTCTAGTATTCCCACTGTTATCTATTATGTTATTATGTATTTATGTTACGAGTAGGTATACCTATATATCTCCCAATCATTAACTCCACTTGTAATCTTCAAAGAGGTAAGCAGAGGAGTAAAGTAGGTACTCTCACGTATCACCAGTTAAATTATAATTGCAAAAAAATCCTAAGCATATTTCATTACCATATCTGCTCTGTTAATTTTGTAAACATACCTGGACACAGACGTTCTGATGTTGTTCATGCAACAAATTCCTTTTTCCAATGAAATAAGTGTTGTTCACGACACCCAGATGGGAATCCAGAGCCGCCTTAGGATCGCCTGTCGAAGCCAAGCGTAATCATACTACATTTTTGTAAGAAAGAAAAACAAAAAGTTTATTTCGCTATACGGCACCATTAGATATATTTAATCATTAGGCAGAGATATCTATGACAAGCTATTCTATGCGCACACAATCTACAACCCGCTTACCCAACGTGGGGATTACCAACAGAACCCTACAAAGGCCTATGTTCAGAAGTGAACTGAGACGGATGATGATGATGATGACGCTGGTGATGGTGATGATGACCATGATGATGATAATGTTATATATTAATAATAATATAATATTAAAAAGGCTACCTACACTCTTAGTTTGTGCAACAAATTACCTACTACCGCCAGCGAGTTTAGTATTTTAGTAGGAAAAAGTATAACATTACATTGACACCAACCCGCTTGTTTCAATTTCATAATTGGAACAACTCACCAGTGGTTCCCGAAGTGAAGTGTATGAGACACCCGTCTTCCGATGTCACTTCGCTGAGATATGTCGATATCGCGTCGCCGCTTCCGCTGTCCCGCGTCAACGACTCCATTGTGAACGTCCCCCTGGAAGTCACGAGCGATATAAATTAAATCAAATCAAATTCTCTTATTTTCTTGAATAAGTTAATTATAAAATGGTTTCAAGTTCTACCACAGTTTACAGATTTTTCAACTTAAAGTATTATTATTATTCTTATAATACTCTTTCTTTATTTATATTCTTTACCTATGTACAAGTTAACAAAAGATGTACGTGGAGACTGTAATTTGTACTTACACTTAACGTGGATAAAGAATAAATGAATATTTTTAATACTAATAAACAAGGGTATACGATTTGTAAAATGAATTGTGACTATTAATATTGAGCAGGGTAACAAAGACAAAAAAATACTATTAAAATACCTGGGGCTATCTCGACATATGTTCAACTGACCCAAAAGCAGATGAGACCTATGATGGCAAGCAGATGGCTGATATACTATATGATAAAGTATCTATGTATATAAGTATATATACAAATAAAGAAGGAATATATATATATTATATATGTATATATATATTCCCTATTTTTACAGTAACGTCAGAACGAATACTTGTGCTCATCACACAAATGTTTAGTCTGGGTGGGTGGGAAAATGAGTATTAATTGTTCTTTATACATGGTGCATAACCAAAAATATAAGTAAGGACAGTTGCTTAATTACTTGCCACAAAACGTGATGCGGGCAGACCCCAATTGCGTAACTGGCTCATGCGATCAAGGAAACATAATTGAAACCAACTAACATATTTAATATCGTGTAAATGACACTATAATCCCAATTCATATAAAGCAAATTGACAGATAAAATTTTAATATATCCAAACATTTCAACAATTACCTCCATATAAGATAAGATTGTCTTCATAAAATCCAATAAGATTCGTATAAGGATTGATAATTTTCTTTTGACCATCTTTAGACACACTGATGAGATGTCTTATTGTATTCAGCAGGGACAATCAAACGGCAGCCGGTATATAATTGTTATCGTAATGTAAATTTAATTAATTGAGCAATATCGATTACGGAAAACGATGAAGAATATGGTTAACCGCCAATACAATTAAACGCACAAAATTGGATGAAAAGAAACAATATAGAATAGAATGCGAAAAAAAATATTTTCATCATTAAAAAGGTCACTTAATTTGTTTTGTTACATACAAAAAAACAAATTGGGAAAAGGAAACATGATGAACATAATAACAGGGATTGTCTCTACAATATTAGTTGTACAAAAAAAGAATTGTAAGGTGCCAAAGTACCAAAGACAGGGTTGCAAGGGGTGACGCTCAACCCGTTTGCTCAACATAGGGATTATTATCATAGCTCCTTAGGAGGGCCTATATCCAGCGGTGGACTGCAATAGGTGGATCATGGCGATGATGGAAGTACCGAAGAGAATTATAAAAATATAGTAATTTATATAAATATATTACATTAATATTGAAGATATCTAGCAAATTTTAAATGTCATAGTAAAATTAAGTAGAAAAGATAAATTTAAATTTTCTTTACATTCTTTGAACAAAACTTATTCCATTTCTATAAGAAAATATTTCTTTACTTTACTATTGTACAAGATACACAGCTAAGTACATATTTACACTTAGATCAATCTCTACTTACGGTAATGCCTCTTTCTCACATGTGATAATAGTTGATAAGTTAGGAAACGTTTCCGATTTTATTAGTCCAGGTTTCCCTTTACTTAATTCTGGAACAATTTGACTTATAGTTCCATAATAATTTCTTGTATTGTATCTCTCGCCTATCACTATCCCCTTCAATTGTGTTTTCTTTATGCAAAAACTTAGCTCGTCTTTTTCATATATGGGGTTTATTAAAACCTGCAATATTAAGTGTTGAGTTCAGATCAGAGCATGTCCCTTGAACTACCACTGTATGAATAAAATCGTCTCTTTGCTTCAAAAACGTGAGAAGTTATTAAGAAGGTGTTCAGAAAATGTTATGTTACTGAAGCAAAGAGGCGTCGAGTCATGTGCATACATGCTTTTCAGCTACTCCAAGGAACATTATGAAAGAAATGATAATATCATTGTGAAGCCTATAAGCATGATATAGGCTTTTTAATATGTTTTCTGCCACATTAATATCGTGTGACTGTTAATTACGAAAAAATATTCTTTTATATAAAATTGGAAAGAAATTGTTCAGTCCTATATAACTGGAAGACTCGTTGCATTAATATTTGCTACAATAATTGGGTTTTATTAAATATTGTGATGTTATATAAAATTATTTGATATTACATACATATATCGTATGTTTTCAGTACTGCTACAATGTACAACTCAATGATTCATGATTATCTACGTATCTCTACAACTCAGATTCGTGTTCTAGATTTTTCTATGCGAAAAGAGTGACAATTGAGAAGATATAAAATTTCTCTCTCTCTCTCATTGACACCTGCATTGGCATCTTTTAATAGAATTCTAAAATTAGGACTGTTAGTATTAATAGTAGGAGTTGATTAGTATTGATGGGTAATTATTCGTTTAGTCTTCTTGGGCTAGAGGATATAGGATTAGGAGCATTACTATATATGTAGTATCGACCCAATGCAGTTAGTATCAATCCCGTTGGAGGTCCAGAACAGACCCGTTACTGAGTCTGAAAAATCAGACGGTCTTTCTAATAGACCAGAAATAAGGAATTAAGGTATACTTAAAATTGTTACTTGCCGATATAAGTCCAGCCCGTGCTGCGGCTACTAACGCGATGATCCAGTCCACGTTGTTATGTGACCAGATTCCCAATGTGTCACCCTTTTGGAAACCATTCGCTCGAAGTGTGTACGCCAGTGAGTCTGCCTGCAAATTATTAAAAGAACATTGTAATTGAACACTGAATAATAAGGCAATGTTTAATTGTCATGTAAATGAAGAAGTTCTTTTTTCTTCGGACCCTTTTATCGTTCCACTGTTGGAATATGAGTCTTCTAGCAGAATGGAAGGGTTAAGCCCATAGTGTGTCACGCTGCCTAAGTGAGGTTCGGCAGACTTCACATGCCTCCGAGAACAATTTTTTTTAAGAACTCCAAGGTTTCTCCATGATGTTGTTTTTTCACCGTTATCATGAAATATTTTTATTCATTTACAATAATTCAAAAAGGATTACAGTATTCTATAGGCGTACATAATGAAGATGCAGCATGTACCTATAACGTATAGACTTGGGGTAGGGGGAAAGATTTTTTTAATGTAAATAAATTATCGAGCTACATGATACTAGCCTCTTGGTCTAGTAGTTAGCAAACCTAGCTGTTGAATTTCAGATTGTAGGTTCAATCCCACTTAGTACATACATAGAAATAGGTATTTACCGGGTGTAAGTTGACCCATGTATTTTTATTTACTAAAAATAAATTTTGGTACAGTTATGGTTTCGTATATTATTTTAAGCCGCTTTTATACGGTGGGTTTATGTGTTCTAAGCCGGTATTTAACTAATCAATAGATATTTTATTCTATAGCTCGGTTTATTAAAATTATTATTTGATTGTATTAGCAGAGTTCTCTTTGTAAAACAAAAACGTGGCTGACGATGACTGACGATGACGATTTTTTCTTACCTTTGTCAGTAGTTCTTCGTAAAGGATTGTTTTGTTTTCATAAATGGACTTGACAGCCACCTTGCCAGGATACTTGTGTGCTGTTTCCATTAAGACATTACCTAATGTTGAACGTGCCAAGGGTTCGCTTCCCGGGTTGTGCAAATATCCGTTTTGAGCTTTGTGCTGTATTGTGCGAGCTAACCTGTTTTGATGAAATATTTATTAATGAAAAACCTGTAATAAAATTTATCATACTAAATTAACTAGGTAATTTTTTTATGTGGCTAATAAAAATGTATATTGATGATATTTCTCATGGTTGACTGCCTATTTTGTCGTGTTGGATGAAAACGAGACTTCCGATGAGAGGTCTTGGGTCCAATTGCCGGATCGGGCACTATTACGTAAACATAACATCACGCTTGTAATCCCCGAAGAGGTAGGCAGAGGAATGCAACGCACTCCCACGATTTACCAGTTACGTTTACTTCCAAGTACGGAATATGTGGTGCGTCTATATGAAGGAAATATGGTCGAGAGAAAGAACGACAAGAATGCTGTCCACATTACAATTTCCTGTACAGTTGTCTAAACCGTATAATCTTCTGCATCGCGTTGGGATATCGTCGTCGTAAAATATGACCTGGAACCATCTCATCTTGGATAGAAACTCGCATCCAACAATAAAACGTCAACGTCATAATGATCGTAAAAATAGAAGTTAGAGTAAATTTATATTCTGTATACCTATTCTAAATTATAACTCAATATTAATTAAAATACGTGAATAAAGTCGAGGAATTAATGCTGTCACCGGCTTTTTCCCTTCAGTTTCTGTTAAAGAAATGATTAATGACGAGCTTATTAAAGATGTATCATTATAGTGATATGCGTTTAATCATTGCAACTGCTTTCACGGAAACCATTGAAACTATTTTGAGGGTAGTCATAATTCGCGGGTTTAATGGGTAAAAAACTTGATTTATCACGAGTAGTTCCAAGTACGGGATATTTCACTTCTATTCATTTGCAGTTAACGTTTTTATTAATGAATAGTAGTTATATGTATAGTATATAATATAATGAATAGTAATTATATTATTTAGTAGTATAAAATTGTGTAGAAGTTTATCAATGGTTCTAAATGAACATAAAAATAATATTTTTTTAGTTTAGTTGATAGTTGGCGTTATTTTACGAACTCGACGCTAGTGAAAGTTTCCGAGCTATCACTAAGTCATATCACTACATGAAAAATAATAGACATAATCCTTTTATTTATTTTATCAGGTTGCTCACTAAAAATAATACAATTACCTAGCAGTAGTTTGGTCCTATATTATCTACGTAATCCACATAATATCGAATTTTTTTATCTATATTGTGACACACATATATTCTCTTGGATAAATTTTATAACCGAAAAACTAAGCGTTTTTGACTAATGCACCCGATACGTAGTTTTGGTTCTCAACAATATAATCCATAGTGTGCCTGAGTTGACATGCAAAGAAGAAGAAGAATACGTAGCATACGAGATTGGCACTCTTTGACTGGTGGCTATACGTGCACAAAGGTAGACTTTCCCTTGACAGTCCTTTATCCATTTCCGATTATTGTGTAAAAACCAATTAGTTTATTTCTCTGTTCATTGAGCACAAAAGGCGTAACCAAACTTACCTTAAACTACAAAATCCCGCTGTCCTCCTACTTACTGACACTAAAGTTTTATTCATTATGTTAAATTGATACGAATTAACCAGCAACTGTACTGTTCGCTTAGATAGATAATGCTCGACTGTGTGTGTCTGCAGCGTGCTACAAACACATTGGTATCAGCGACCAATAACAATTCAAATGTACTTAATTATGACGTTATCAGACAGGGCAACACGTTTAACACGATTTAAAGAATTTGCGTAAATACATAAATGTATACACCAACCAAACTGACTGTCGGAACGCTGCGGCTGGTGACGGTATAGTAATAAAGTTTTTTTTTAATGGAAATTTATTACCCATTATCATTATAATTAATGTTAATGATATATACATAGGTACCTAGTTATTATGCATGTAGATAGCGTAGTGAGACTTTTGTCATACACCGGGCACACATTCAGATTCCGAGCCACTATTAGAAATTTTAACTAGAAATTCTTGCTAGAAAAATCCT
>DWTO01002682.1:0-13597 GCA_018244755.1 Jemadia pseudognetus
GATCTGCGAAAGGCTGCAGGCAGATATTGGATGCGGCAAGCCGAGGACAGGGCGCAATGGCGCTCTTTGGGGGAGGCCTATGTCCAGCAGTGGACTGAGATAGGCGGTTGATGATAATGATGATGATGATAAAATAGGTGGCTCGCGAATTTCCTGATTACGTTTTTCGGTCATCTAGACTATCGAACATATTTAGACATTGCGATAGAAAAGATCCATAGCAGAAGCTCTTTCCTACTTTCATACTGACTAGTTTTTTATTTTAATTGTGGTACTTTTAACACGTGCTACTATTCAAAATAACCAACTTTCTCGAAAAAAACATCAATCGTATTATTATGACCGTCACTCGGCTCCGCGTGTACTGAACTCAGTCAACCGAGTCGAGACGGCGCGTAGTAGAATAATTATGTCATATTTCTCCTGAGAAACTCCATTTCAAGACAAAGCCATTTTCTAAAAATAAAGAGCGAAGATCCCATAGAGACGAGAGAATGAAATATTGTTATAAAAAGCACCGAGGACGCCGAAACGAGGATAATATTACCACTAAGCGCGTAGCACTTGAGTAGAGTGTCTCTGATTTGAATGCATAATGGGACGGGTCTTAAAACAGAAATATAAAAGGTCATAATGACAATCTCGTGCTTTGCACGAGGATTGTGCAGTATGATGCAACATTTACTATGCAGAAAGCTTTTACATAGTCATGTGTATCTAAAAATATAAGTGCTTACTTTCTTTTTATGTCTTATACGGGTTTTGCTGGAAAAGATAAGGGCAAAATATTGTGTAATTTATAATAATAAACTACTGCTATGTCAATTTTTCTGTGACACATTTCAATAAAATGTTTAATAATACGTTACATTTCTCTATAACATAAAAATATAAATGCATCATATACTCGTATAGTCACAAAAATGTGTTCTTTATCACTTTTTCAAATATACTGACTCTTCAATTTATTACAACCCCTAAATTGTACAGTACCATTGATTGTTTTTATTTCTGTATAAAATCAAAGTGTATATTTTCAAACCAGACGTTAAGGCTTACTGGAAAGTAATACAATAATTTTACATTTAAATATGTGAACTAACAAAAGTTCGGAATACAATAATATTTTGAAGTGTTTTCTTCAGTACAATTCATAAAATTGGAGTTTTACACTTTTCTGCTTACTTATATATACAGTAAAATTCTTGCTTTATTCTTATTATTAAAAAAGATAATTTTCATTAAATAATAAATGAGATCATCAGATTGTTTTGGTTCCATTGACGATTACGAATACTATTATTTTTGTATTGTTACGCCAGGTCCTTTTATAGATCAGTTAGAGGTCACGGAGCGCTAAATATATAATATCTTTACAGATTAAAATTGCTGTTCACTATTTCACTTTACTTCTGCTTTTATTCGCCATATATATATCATTATACCAGTTCCGTACGATAGTAAGACGTGACGGGAAAGTTGTGTATTTTTAAAACATGTGGGTAGTTTGCGCAGTCGAAATGCGGTGAACCTCAATTTCCGCATACTCGCCTACAATCTTAAAATGGCAAATTTAATACAAGTCAAATAAACAAGTATCATTTATTAATATATTGAGGTAAACATTTATTCATCGAAGTACTTAAATGATAAAATACGCATCCCTAAAAAACACAGTATCTAAAAGATTCATAACAGTATCTTTATTCGTGACGTCAAAACTAACAGGTACCAACGCGCCTATAAACCCCGAAGAGGTAGGCAAAGAAGTGCAGCACACACACGTCGTCTCACCGGTTAAGTTTACATCCCAATATGGAATAGGTGAGTCTATTGCCATGGCACATATCCAGACTACGAACCACTATTAGGAAATCTAAAGTCAAAAAGTCTTAACTTATAGTGAATTATAGTGTTGAAACATTGATAATATTTCAGATACAATTCTTGAATAATGTTGGAATTGAATTTCCTTGAAAAATATACATATTTTTGAAGTTTTCCAATTAAATTATTTATTTTGCCAACACGCCAGTTCCCTTACGGAGTAGACGAAGAGCACATTCCTTTAGAATTTCTTCAAAAAAAAATTACTTATAAAATCGTGCAAAACATTATAACCAACTTGAACCAAGGTCTTGCGAAAATTAAAGTATTTAAACACAAAATCTTATATCTATATAAAATTACTATCTTACTAATTAAGTAGAACTAAACTCTTTTTTTCAGCATCTCGTTTATCAGCGTCCTTAAAACTGAAACAGCAACTAGCTTACTAATTAGGTTACAAAAATTTTCAGTTCGTTAGCCGTCTCAATTAGTGTTACAACTGCTCATCTCTATGTTGACTGTATGGTACACAGTGCCTAGGTACAGTCAGGTGGATAGTGTCAAAGAGATCTGATACGGATGTTTCTTTAGTAAACGTAATGATGTCGGGCTGTGAATAGTTGCAAATTTTGTATACACCACTCTGTTTTATTATAGGACGCTTTATTATAATTCTAATAAGATTTTTCTGCAAGAGGTGTAGTGTGCTATGCAGAATAATAATACTGATCAGATTTTTCTTGTAACAGGTGTAGAGCGTTGTATCACATGTGGAATTAAAATAATCATTACTATTGCACAAAAAGAAATTTTGACTATGGAGGACAAAGATGGGTTTTAAGACAAAACATAATACTAACGCTATTAAAAGGAAACAATTATGAATAAATTCTGTAACATAAGTAATAAATTCGTTTATTATATAATTCATTACACGGTATAAATTAACGAGAGACTTCAAATAGACATTTTTATTCATAAATTATATGAGAATATTTAATAAGAAATCATAAAGTTGAAATAATTGCTCTTGTTAATGGATGACCTTGTCCTCTTTTACAGGAAGACCAATAGGTATTTAATAAAAAAAAATCCAATTCAATTGTTCAGTGTAAAGAAAACTTAATAATAGAATGGAAAACATTCATTTGCGAATAGAAACAAAATGTACAAACCCGGACAGATACATATATTACAAAATAACGTAATCATGATACGAGCCTCGGACCCTTAGATTCCTACATGAGTTATTAAGCAAACACTTGGAACTGTCAAAACTTGGGCCGATGTAATATGTTCCGGAGATATAAGGAAATAAGCCGGGAATAAACATGAGAACGTTGCGTCCAAGGACTCGGAATAACATTTAGACCTTTACGAGACGTTGGCTCTTCTTACACTTATATTCACATTTATAAATTTCAAGTACCTTTACTGTATCTAAGCGTTCGGTCAACTAACATGTGGTATTAGTTCTAAAATATCAGTGATTAAATAGGCATGGCTTCAGTTCTATCTGAAACTAGACCAAATATTTGTAAGGTACGAGTATCAACAGATTTATTGCGTATAATTCGCCCTTACAATATTAGGCTTTATACTAAGTAAATAATGTTCTAGTAACCGAAATTTTTATCTCAGCATTTACATAGAAATGTTAAACAGCAACACCACAATTTATATTACTGGTATTAATACTTGGAGAGTAGTTTTTTTAAAGAATACTATTTTTTATTGCTGGCAAAGAATTGCCAATTTCTGTGGCATTGTCCATTTCCATAGGCGACGATGACTACTTATCGTAACATCAAGTGGCCTGGTTGCAGTTGGCCAGGTTCAATAATAAAAAAATATTTAAATTTTACCTACAAAGTTACTAAGAGGCTTTCCCATAACAACGTTTATACACGTCTACTCACTTTCACCTCAGCCCGAATCCAATTTCCGACGCGTGAGGGCATAACCGGTCAACCGAGCAGGTTACATGAAATATGGATAACATCATGCATTACTCCATAATCATATTTTTAAGGTCTCAAAGCTTACAAAGTTAATTTGCCGGCGGCGAAGACCGGGCGACGGGGCGGGCTCAAATGCGATATAATGGTGAATTTCGCTCGCTCTCGTTTCGACTTCGTGTGGCGTAAATTGGTGTGCGCAAGTTACAAGAAGCTAGCGGCTCGATGAATGTATTACGTTTCGCCGGCGCATCGTCTCATTGGTTCTTTATAAACGCAATAAAATTTTAAGTCAAATATTTGCGATTATAAAAGTTTACCATAATGCTATTAAATAAATGACATCTCTATTTCAACAAAGAAACAGATAGAGAAACGTGGTATACTCCCACGTGTTACCATTTATATTATACGTTGGATTGCGGAATAGAGGTTGAGCTTATTGCCTTACTCCGGGCACAAGTCCAGACTCAATGCTATTATTGCTATTCAATTTAGAAAACCAATATAATGAAACCATTGCAACTGTCAAAGTTTATCAATAGTTTATTTGTATTCCCCTTAGCAAGTTTCAGCTACTGTTATAAGTTTTAAAAAGTCCATATTCATTAAGATAAATGATTATGCGTTAATAAAAACTGAATCCTCTTTTCTGACTTAAAATTTTTAGAAGTAGCCGTGAAGGTATTCCAGGGTGAAATGTAGAATTATAAGGCGAATCGTGTGGAGATTGTTAAGACTGACTTGACTGGCCCGTTTTGATGCAATGGTTAGCGAACCTAACTGTTGCCCCGGGGGCCGTGGGTTCGATTCCCACCCAGAATAAATATTTGTGTGATGAGCATAGGTATTTGTTCTGTGTCTATTTTAGTATATATTTATATGTATATATGTACCATACATGTGGTATGGTGGTACCGTCTGGTTACCATACCACAAGCTCTCTTGATGCTTACTTTGGGATCAGATAGCCGTGTGTGGAGATGTCCCAAGATATTATTATTATTATATTATAATAAACATAACAAATTTTGATAGAAACTGATTACTTGGCAAATTAAAATGTTTGTTACGTAAAAACATATTTTGCACAAAATGTATTTGATATGTGGTTATCAAATTTCATCGTAATATAATTGATTAATATACGATGGAAAGCTGAATAAAGTTTTCGAAATTGCAGGTAAATGGCTATCAAGTTCCACCAGCAGAGTTAGAAAGTATATTGAAAGAGCATCCAGATATTCTAGAGGCGGCTGTTATCGGTGTACCTGACCATAGAAAAGGCGAAGCTCCCAAAGCATTTGTCGTACTTAAGGAAGGACATACAACAACAGCCACGGATGTTATAGAATTCGTCAATAAAAAAGTTGCGAAATATAAAAGATTAGAATTCGTAGAATTTATCAAAGAGCTGCCGAAGAATCCTTCGGGGAAAGTGTTACGACGAATACTTAAGGCAAAGTAAATTTAATTCAGTTCAGCATCACATTTTACAATTAAATTAAGTGCTGTATAGATCGGTACGTCCGTGTCCGTGATACATCCAGAGATAAACTTAGCCGCGACCTCAATGCGGTCAGCGGGAGCTTATGAAAATGAACCTCTGAACAGAGCAGTAACAGAGCAGTAAGAATACATATCCCGACTCCTTGTCGGGATACTTACTTTTGGTGGAATCGAAACCACAACCACCGACTTTGCAATATGGTTCGGTTGGTGTAAATAACCTTACAATATACGAGTATGTATTTCTTAATTGTAAACACATATCATGGACAAAATTAAATATATATACTTGTAGTTATCATCAAAACTTTTAATGAAGACACGGTCGCAATCACAGAACCAATAAGGCAGTTAGGTAGAAAAAGTGAATAACCAATGAGGCAGTTAGGTAGAAAAAGTGAATAAGACTTCACCTGATAGATAAAACCCAGTACCTCATGCTTAGCAGTCCCGCTTATAAACACTAGACTAAAGAGGCAGTCTAGCTACTAGGATAGTAAATTAAAACTTTAAACATTTTAAGAGACATTCGAATTGCACGGGACTCACATACCAGTGGCTAATTTATTAGTTATCTATCTGTACTCCGGTCTTATTATCAGCGGCGGTCACGTGCGCGTTTTACAACTTAAGTTTCGCAATTCCGTCGCGTCGCACGAACTAGCGAATGTCAAGAACAGAACAAAGGTTCCGTTATGAAATTTCAAATTCAAACGAATACCATTCAGTACACCTGCCATCCGGACTACAGCGACGCCTGGCTTTTTAATGTTCTTATTAATATTAACTGTAGGCTTCTTAGCCAAGGTTTGTGACAGACGGATGCGTGGCGTAAACTGTACGTTATCTTACGATAGTTTCCGCAAGTACTTAGTTCCGTAAGTAAAGAAGTAAGTAATAAAATAATGACTGATAGTGATAATTTTTACTTCAGTGAAACATTCTTTAGTGGGGATATAAAGAGGCCATGTCCAGCAGTGGAGGGCATATTTCAATGATGATGATGATAAAAACATTATATTAATGACATTTTTGTTTATTGAGTTTTGTTGTAACTTATATTTTGATATATATTTATTCATAAAACATTGATGAAAGTAAATAAGTTTTGTAGAACATATAAACTTTAAATGGGAATTTTAAAAATCTACAAAATTTATGTCATTAATTTTAACAAGACGAAAACACTTGTATGCTTACAGAAAAGTTTTTGAATGACTGACAATGAAATTGGAGAAACGTGGGAGTACGCTACACTCCTCTGCTTACCTCTCTGGGGATTATACGGGATGATATAGGACAGTGACAGCTGTGTAAAACGATCGAAAGTAAAAAAAATATGCACATAAAAATGTAACTTCACGCCTGTTATTCCCGAAGAGGTAGGCAGAGGAATGTAGTATACTCCCACGTTTCACCAGTTACGTTTACGTCCAACTACGGAATAGGTGGTGAGCCTATTGCCATGCACCAGGCATAAATCCAGACCCCGAGCCAATACTAGAAAATCTAAATTAAAAAAATTCAATATTGAATAAACACATAGTTTTTCGACAGAACAATTCAACAACATCACTTTGCAACTAAATCAAAGCAACATGTTCCAATAAACCACAGTTCGCAGCTACTTGAAGCGGGAAGCCAACAGCAACGGAACTCCTTCAAACAACTCAGAAGACAGGCGAGTTGGAAGCTCTCCAAATGCGTATTTTATTTACTACGTGTTCGACTCGCTGACCCGTGTTCACAACTTTCGAGGCACTTTGTGGGACTATCAGCGAGTCTCAGAATAGTATTATATATATATACCAAGACAGAAGTAAAGATTTTCCTACGAGGTCTTGACGACCCCTATTATAGACATTCAATTATCTGCGAAAACTTGGTCTATCCTATCCCTCTCTACACTTATAACCTAGCGATTTATCATAGTGTTTTAGCTCACTAACCTGTACAAACCAGTAGAGTCAAGATAACCTGATTTCAATATACTTGTCAAGCCGGGACAAGCAACTCAATGTAATTGCCTGAACGGGTCGCTGCTAACGGCAATTTGCGACAAATCAATCGGATGCCATTATCGTGAGGTAGATATGTATTGCGGAATATTGTCGGCGTGCGTCCATTCGACTGCTTGCAGTTCGCTGTCACGTTGTGGGGATTAAATCGAATTACTAATTACATGACTGCCACATTGGTCGTGTTGGTTGCAAGCGCGACTGCCGATCGGGATATCCTGGGTTCAAATCCCGAGTCGGGCACTTTTGGATTTTCCTAATATAGATTTTCTAGTAGTGGCTCGAAGTCTGGATATTTGCCCGGCGTATGGCAATAAGCTCACCACCTATTCCACAGTAGGACGTAAATGTAATTGGTGAATCGTGGGAATGTACCGCACTTAACTTCCTACCTCTTCGGGATTACAGGCGTGATATTATGAAAATTACTTGCTGTAAAGATGACGAAAATCCTGATCGGGAAACCACCACACTTAAGAATTCCGCATAATGTTATCGCACGCACGGGTAATCTAATCAGACCAGATTTGGCCAGCGTGGCAGACTATGGCTCAACCCTTATCATTATAAAAGGAGTCCAGTGCTCAGTGTGAGAATGTTGATGATTATATCATTATATTTCGCGAATACATAACCACGAACCATCATAAACACATAACATGCACGTGGGTAATAATCGTCCCATTTCCATTCGTTTAGTGCGCATTTGGAATTAAATTTTACCCCAAATCGGCTTATTCTGTTGAAATAATAGAATTCCATATTGCCGGACGGATCGTATTGTGATCGGGCGAATGCGATCGTTACGAATCACTTGCCGTATTACGATTAGATTTGCTGATGCATCATAAATAGAATACGGTTGAACTAACATACATACATAATTACATACATATTATCACATCAAATCTGCGTAGAATTTAGATTCTACGGAGTTTCGACGTATCAGGTGGAAATCCTTAGGGATACGGTCATACATACTTCTTTACCTACCCTACATTCAATTAACAAATAATATCCAATAATTGTCTGATTTTTAATCATCATCATCCTATCTTAGTCCACTGCTAGATATAACTCTCTGCGAAAGGCTGCAGAACACCCGAAGAAAGAGCGCGACGGCGCTTTTTAGGGAAGGCCTATGACATTTAATGAATTGTAAGTATTGGAATCGCATATATAAGTTTGAAAGCCTTCTTGTACCAAGGCACAGGCTCGGCGTGATCTGTAATATAAGATAAAATGGCAATTCTGCGATGCTGCTAAGATGTTTATTTATGTCTATGAACAATACTCTTCTATAGCAAATAAGGTTTTTACAATGCTAAAATTGTTTCATTGATCTTTTCAGTCTAACCTGCAATGGACGAGGTGTGGTGAAATAACTATTTTTTTAAATGAATAAATATATTCCTGTATACCTACGTGTTATTGGCAGTCACTATTC
The DNA here is from genome assembly GCA_018244755.1 of Jemadia pseudognetus. Classification (NCBI taxonomy): domain Eukaryota; kingdom Metazoa; phylum Arthropoda; class Insecta; order Lepidoptera; family Hesperiidae; genus Jemadia; species Jemadia pseudognetus. The sequence goes on from DWTO01002682.1 coordinate 8,763, forward strand.
GTTTTATTTCAGAGGTGATATTCCGAACATATTCAAATCGTGCGTTTCAACTGGGGTATTCGCAGTGTTGGCAGCTATTTTTAGAGGCTATCGAACCGCACAAATTTCTTTCGACATCGTACGTGTATAGTTTTTACAAAATGTTTACATGTAGTAAATGTTTAGCTATATTTACAATTTGATTGCGTCGCTGGTCGTGTTGGTTGCATGCGCTACTGCCGATCGAGAGGTCCTAGTTTGTAACTTAGATCTTCTAGTAGTGGCTCGGAGTCTGGATTTGTGCCTAGTGTATGGCGATAAGCTTCCATAGCGGGACGTAAAAGTAACTGGTAAAACGTGGGAGTGTACTACGCTCGTCTGACCACCCGCTTCGCGGATTATAGGTATAATATCTAACATTCTATTTACAGTTCAGTTGAAATGCGCCAAAACTACAGAAATAGGAAGATATAATCCCTATGTGAGAGCAGCGGTGATAACTGTCTCTCGTTAATGTCAACGTACGTCATTGTCACTTTGACAGTTGACGTCATTGTCAGTTTGACGAACTGCGACAGTGACGAAGAATACTGGAACTAAGTTCATACTACGCACGAGTGAATCTACTTAACGTTACTTATTTGACATTAACTTAGTAAATACGTTACAAAGTTTGAATCTCTAACTGCTGTCTTATCTATATTGCCCGTAATTCAGAATATTGATTGTCAAATTGTGGTATCTATTAATGCAAAAGTTACCTTCGACAAACTTTTCTGTATTATTCGCCTCTATGATTCCAACAACATTCAGATTATGTCTTGTGAGATAACTGCAATTTGGGAGTCAATACTGTCAATACGGGTATATATTGAACGAAGAGAACCTACAGAATCGTGCTTACAATAAATATATAAATGAAGAGAGTGATGAATGTGGAAGAGGCACGACAGGTGTGCAAGACTAGAGATATTTGGCACTCTGTGCTCTCTGCCTACCCCGCAAGGGACCAGGCGTGAGGATAATACATGTATGTATTTATTAATATATAACGCCTTAAATTAAAACGTACAAGGGCGCGCTTTATGTATCATATATGCAATTGTATGTAGATTGAAATGTAATACAGGTATATTAAATACACATACAGTAGGTATATGTGGCACTAGTACCAGAATTTGGGGCGTCGTTCGTTGTGTAGGTGGCAAAATACCATACCGATACCTACTACTATACACGTGGTCGGACCAGCCATCCCGAGATATTCGCAATCCAATAACCCACAGATATTAGATGAGCAATTCGGAACATGTTTCGGTAGCACAAACGACTATGACCTCGTCTAATATACCTGTCAATAACATAATGCGAGCCTAACTTACTAAGTAACCAATAATTTCTGTATAGAAACTGTAACGGTCTCTTAAACTGTAAAGACCTCTCAGTCTTAGTCGTAGTGTGGAATTTATATGAAAGAATATACATATTATATATGTATGTATGTCTGTATATAAATTAATTTAATTAGCTATTAATTTTTTACTTTTATTAAATTATCGTAACGTAACGTAACTTCCCGCCTGTAATCCCCGAAGAGATAGGCAGAGGAGTATAGAACACTCCCACGTTTCAGCGGTTACGTTTACGTCCCACTTTGGAATAGGTGGTGAGCTTATTGCCATTTACAAAATTACACTTTTTACATTTTACAAAATTATCGTATCAAGAAAATCAGTCTGCAGAAAAATATTTCTATTATTGTAACATACTGAAGTTATAAACCTACCTTGTAAATTTTTTAATGGTGATAACCAAAAATCTACGGGCGAAAGAATGTGTCGGAAATTATATTCTGAACAGAATTGTTATCTATAACAATTTCAACAAACATAACATTTTAACTAAATAAAATTTCCAGTAAATCCTCTTTAACTGTTAAATCCCACATAAGGGTAACGTTTGAAATTCAAATTCCGTCACATCCCGAACCGTCCGCACTTTTCCAATTCCATTATTGCAACTAATTAAAACTTTAGTTTAATTCGAGACTACCATTACACTTTTTGGAATGGCGACGGGTTAACCTAGGGCTGCCGCGGGCGAGTCGTCTGAGCGGTGTCACACCGACGAGTAACGGAAAATATTTTGCTCACCCTTAAATTCGGTTTGTTACTTTACGTCTAAAGAAACCACGCTGCACCAACGTCGAACCGATGACATCGCCCGACACTCGACAAACAGATCATAGCATACATTAAAGCATAACATTTGCCGACATTTGTAAGCATTTCCCTCTGTATTTTTTCCTTTATAAACAACTATATAAATTATAACATTACGCGCACCCCGTTAGTAATGCAATTCTCGATTCTCAGGCGATTAATAAAGAAATGTCTCGCGCAACCACATTGTTCACAAACGATGGGTTTCAAACCAAATTGCAGTCAAATCAAATACCAATTTGCAAAGGAAACAAGCAATCACTACTAACGCAGGAGCTTTGAAACTGCGCTGTGGAGGTGTACCTTGAGAATGGAGATGAATGTTTGCGTGGGAGAAATGTTTGCTCTGGTCTCCAATGTTATCTTGGGGAGTCTCCGTTGGTCGATGAATTAGGGAGTAGGTTGAAGTTTGGTGTAAGCCTTACTTGGAGATTGAAGTGAAATTGTGGGTGTGAATATTGAAATTATGTTATGAAGTCAATAAATTTCAGTACCTAATTAAGGTAGGTACCTAACTAACATATTTTTGTTCAATTTTGTAACATAATGTCGCATTTATTTTATTTAAAAAAAATTTACATGCCAAAGTTCCTTCAATTGAAATTTTTAATATTTTATTCTATATTAAATTTTAATATAATAAATATAATAAATTTAATTTTAATAAATCATGGAAGTATGTACCTAATAGATATCTCTTCATCAGCCATGATAGACTGAGAAAGAATGCAGTTAGCCATTAAATACGGCCTTTAAGCCTTAGTCAAACGTGTTTCAAGGGAATAAATAAAACAATAAATTATTAGGCATTAAGAACTTTTACCTCACATTAAAATTTAACAAACGGTGTAAACGAAGGTGAACTTTCAACAAAAGGGGACGAAAACAGTGCGACTTAAATGGTTTCCACTCCGTCGGGGCAATTTCGTAATGTGCTTATTTTCGCCTGTTGACATTCTGATAGTGACTTCAGCGGTTACGAAGTCGTTTCAACTGTAATGACTCACTATCTTTCTCACACAACCTAGCACCGGTCTGACCCACAAGGTGCTGGGGAAAATTAAGAAGAGTTTGTTTTTGTACTAAAATGTCTACACGTATGGAATTGCTTTTATTTTCAAATACCCGGAGACATAAAATATTAGTAACATTCAGTCCGCTTGGCGGCAAATCTCATCAACATAATAATATCTATAATCTCAGAAAGAAAGAAATAAATAAATGTTATCAGTACAATTATTCATTGTACAAATTCTCATTGCAGCTATTTTTAAATTGAAGCACTTGTAGCTCTGATACAAAAATACATTAAATAATTTACGCTCGATGCCTGTTTTCTAAAGTTTTTCTGTTTTTAAATTTTCTAAATTGTTTTCTAAATTACTTAAAATTCAAGGCTAAATTCCCGAAATTCCGTGGGAAAAATTCCAAATTCCTCACAAAATTCCTACATGAACAAATGTCGGGAAGAACTAAGATTGTAGGTTATTTATTTTACTTCATTTTCTATGAGGCTCTTGCTATATTTATAAATTTGACCCCAAAGCACTAGGAAAGCGTGCTAGAGGTATTTAGAAATAGCCGACAAACATATTTTAGTAGATAGATTTCTCAAACTTTGTTTAAAATACAATCAAAAAATTCTTTGTCGACCCTTATTTTCTACTAAATCGCTAAGCAATATTAAAATATTCATATGTTCACAGATATATAGTATGATAAAACTGCTCAGTACGTTATAATCTGAAATAAAATTTTCCAAAATTTATCAATACGTTAATATATATAAAATTCCTCACATTCCTCACACAAAACCAATCCCCTACAATATCCCCGAATTGACTTGAAATTCCCCTCCATTCCGGGAATTCCCCGATAATAGCCGACGCCGAATTTACTATAGGTACCAACTAACTACCTTACATTTATGATATACATTATATGAAGTTTATCTTAACAGAGTTTCAGGAAATATAATATGATTGCCATGCAGACTTACAATTTTATGACAGTATTTTAAATATGTATATTCATGTTACAATATGTTTTAAAAGCAATGTACTCGTATGTACATTTTTCAATCATTATGATTTGAAAAAAATAAATCAAAAAAATCAACCTCTACATAAATATGACGAAAGTTTCCAATGGTAATATTATTATCAAGCTGTTTGTGTTATACACGAATGAATATTCGATATTCAGAAACAAATATGAAAAATGTTTACCTTTATATATTTAATACGATACTGTGTATTTCAATCAGGGAAGATAAAAAATCCATTTCCAGAGTGGAATACTATTTGCATGGAAATACTACATAATAAAATAATTATCTGTTTGCCTGTTTGTTTTCTTATGTGTTGATTGCCTCGTTAGTCGTATTGGTTGCAAGCGCAACTACCCATCGGGAGGTCCTGGTTTAAAACCCGGGTCGGGCACTAATGGATTTTTCTAATTTAGATTTCCTGCCTTGTTGGTCGTGTTGGTTGTAAGTGCGACTGACGATCAGGAGGTCCTGGGCTCGATTCCCGGGTCGAGCACTATAGAATTTTTTTAATTTAGATTTTCTAGTAGTGGCTCGGAGTGTGGATTTGTGCCCGGTGCATGGCAATAGGCTCACCACCTATTCCA
>DWTO01002683.1:0-13596 GCA_018244755.1 Jemadia pseudognetus
TTTCCCGTACCGGGAATCGAACCCGAGCCTCCTGGGTGAAAGCCAGGTATCCTAGCCACTAGACCATACGGGATATGTAAAACCAGACTGAATTTTATCTTAAATCATTATTTTTTTGTTATTAAATATCTGATAAGTTTTTATTTACATGAAATTGTGTAGTTTATTAGTAAAAGTGAAAAAAACCGGATGAACACAAATAATATTAGGTATGTATGCCTAGTTTGCTGCTGGCGATGTTTTCGGAAGCTATTGTCTATAAAGATGTAACTAACCAAGAGAGCAAAAATCAATTTTATGTGAATCCAACCACTACCATATACCACGGATATATTGTAGGCACATATTATTTATTTAATATGTCAATAACGTTAAAAAATTCACATTAACCAGTTGTGTAACGTAATAGTTTAAAAGTACGCTGTTCAATCAAAATTATTACTAAGTATATAACTATTACATTATTATTACAATCATAATTATTATTCAAATTGATTCGTAACAAATCTATTACTCATAAAGGAACAAATCTATTACTCATAAAGGATACAATACATCATCACATAAGTGCTCACTATTTTAGTCTACTTTAACTACATCTTCTATAAATCGATCCAACTATTATTATAATTTTAACGCCATTTGCTGAAGCTTCAGGAACATTTTACGCTGCAAAAAAATGTATAAACAGGACAATAATTAAATGCCTTGTCTGATATTACTGATATCAACTGGCGAATGGTTATACGAGCACTAAGTAGTCATTGTTTTATTTTCAAAAATAAAAACAAAATTTAATAGGTGTAATTTATTTATTTTTACATACCTTCAGATTGGGTCCAGGTAAGGAGATTTTTTAACACTTATACCTACAGCTGCTAATACACATATAAACACATAACGACAAAGAAAACTACTTTGCAGCGTTAATAATAGTTGCCATTTGTCATAGAAGTACTTGTAATTTAGTATTCGTGAGAATTTACAACTGACCAATTTCTTGTGAATCGATTGTAACCGTCATTAAAAGAACCGTAAAGCTTAAGCTCTAGGCACCGACATAGATCAAAGTATTAAAGCACTAGGGGGCGCGCCCATAGTTCGCGCGACTCTTGCAATAACTGACTCGCATTTATAAGGCTAATCCTTTGACAGTGTAAGATGATTTTAACATTGCCCAGGGATTATTTATCGTACCAATATTGAAGTGTTAAAATTGAACTGATTTTAAATTATTAAATGTATAATTTCAGTGCAATTCGCTTAACGTAATGATGCAAAATGGCCCTTCATTGATTTAGTCTCCATTAATTAAGTACCTGTATATGTAGTTTTCTGATCGTTAAATAGAGTAGAATATAACAAAATACAGAAAAGCAAGATCTGAAATTGATTACTGACGGATGTTTTACCCCGGTCATAGTATCGTAGCCAAGGTTATGACAGCCCAGGACGAGTTTGGATCTTTGCGCCCTTCGATACTTATTTGTTGCAAGAGAAATGGTATAATTTCGTAATTTTAAAGTGTGTTTTAAGTTATGTATTTAATTATTATATTATAATAAACAATATTTTTACTTATTTGGAAAAAGGGAAAAATTATAACGTACGTTATATATTACATTGACTGCTTCGTTGGTCGTGTTGGTTGCAAGCGCGACTGTCGATCGAGAGGTCCAGGGTTCAAATCCCGCGTCGGATCCACTCACTGTTGAATTTTCTAATTTAGGTTTTCTAGTAGTGTCTCGGAGTCTGTATATGTGCCCGGTGCATGGCAATAGGCTCATCATCTATTCCATAGTGGGATGTAAATGTAACTGGTGAAATGTGGGCGCTACACTTCTCTGTCTATCTCTTCAAGGATTAGAGGCGTGAAGCTACGTTTAAAATGAGGACAGTGTACGTACCGCTCGTGATCAAGTATGCATTTATTTATTTTCTATGGCACACAAAACAGAATATAATCAATTACGTATAAAAACATATTATTTCAAAGCAGATTATGTGCTAATTATATCCCATCTGTGGTTTAAAAAGGAACGAATTTTGATCTAATCGCACAAAGTCACCGTCACTAGACAAAACCGTTCCTTAACATAGATCTGGCGTACGATCATATTTTGCGTTTAAAATCAAATGTCTTGGAAACGTCCGCTTTGTAGTTTTTAATTACTTTGGTGTCTGTGTTATATTTGGAAAGAGTTTTCTGATATTCGTATGACAGTCGTGAGACATTTGAGAAGAATAGAGAAGACTGCACTAGTTACGTACATTTGCGTATCTAGGTATCATTTATTTATGTATCTCGTCTTTAAGATTTTAAAAAAAGGCAATTTTTTCACATAACGCACTTATTAGTAAACGTTTTTTCATTATACGTATGTAATTTTTCGCACTGAACTAATACTAGCCACTAAAATGCAAAGAATTTTGTTTCTTCTATATCAAGGAAGAAATTATATGAGTTAAAATTTCGATAACTCCAGTAGTCCCTTCTGAATACCGAAAGGCCGGCGCAAGGCGATTTCGAAAGAAATCAGATACATTTGATGGCCGAATGTTGGTGATTGGATATTTCTAAAGATAGCACGTTCAAGAATTTGACCCCATTCTTACTTGCAACTTGTTCATACACTGGTGGGACATTACATCGAACGCGATGTGAAGATGTCGTTATTTTAACGTTCGCCTGATGTACACTGTGTTTTAACTAATGAAATTGAACTCGACATTAGCACAGTGCAAACTTTTGACAAAAATGCTTGAGGCGTTATAACAATATGTCTAGGTATATAAATATAGTTTTGACTATTTATATCAAAACATCCATTATTGTATTAAATACCCACTTATCAATAAGAATATAATAAGAATAGTAAATATTTATTCATCACAATAGGTTCTACAAAGCGTAAGTAGAACAAATGCATATTAAAAAAAAAAAAAAACAAGTAGGTACGCCGTGCATGTAGCAGAACGGTCCGATGAATGAAAGCGCAAATCATGAGAAAGCGATTAAAGTGGTTTTGAAATAACTAATTTTCATTTGATAATTATAGTGAAATGATATAATTATAGTGAAATATAAATGTACTCCAGAAAATGCACAGTCCCTTCAGCAGTATCACTGAAATAATCATGAAGACATATTGATGTGTTGCATGTCGCGTCGTCACTATCAGCACGCATTCTGGCTCGGATTGGAATGTGGTTTGGATTCAATAATATTCCAACATTGTACAGTTGAAGCTGTTTGCCAGGATTCGAACTCCGGATTCTCGGAGTGTGATATTGGAGTATGAAAAAATAATCTGTCGGTGCTTTCGAGGACCTCGTATAATCTTAAAATTGAACAATTTTGGGCACGGTAGATATTTCGCTGGTTGAACGCTAATAGCAAACTTTTTAAGCGTTTCTATTGTTATTATTAGATTCTGAATCTATGGCGAGTTGCAAGATTTTCGACAGATGTTTGGCTACCAACGCCAATCTCCAGTAATCAGCATCGGAGTCGTGTTGGGGCGCTAATGGGTTACAGTCTAATTAAGATTATAACACTAATCTATGTACGTCGACCTCATAACAAGTGTTTTTGGCTCTGCGCTCTGGTTCGACGTGGGCATGCTGCACGCAGACACGACGACCGAGATCCAGATAAATAGTTAAAATTTTAAATATACAGGTACCTACTTCAAATAACAAATTTGAGGCGACGTTTAATTTATTCCTTCATAGGAGATGCTGACTTGGATATCATTCCGTTGTGGCATGCATTCTTTTAATTATAGAAGTTTGTAATAATTTATAACTAGAGTGTAAATTTCAAGAATTTGTTGGAGTACCTAATTATTCTCTTCTATTTCTTGTTTACGTATGAACCTGTACAGCGTGCATGACTAAATCTATAATAATTTCAGACGACCGTTTTCGAGCTACGCAAAATAGTTTGAACAATTGCCAAGGGAAAGCTCTGCTCCAATATTAGGCGAGATTATGATCTCAGATATAAAAAGTCCAACTGCTGAGCTATTGTTATACCGAAATTATAAAATTTTAGCTAGACCGAAAAATATTTCTTATTACTATTACTAAAACTTGTGCGAGCTAGCTGCTTCTTGCTGTTAATAGCACAATTTGCAATGAGTTATCACAGAATTATACCGATTTTTAGGTCCCTGAAGAGGTAGGTAGAAGACTGTAGTACGTTCCCACACTTCACCAGTTACGTTTACTTCCCACTATGGAATACGTAGTGAGTGTATTATCGTGCACCGGGCATAAGTTTCATATACAAGTAGCTATGATCAAAAGCATTTATTTCGATTCATAACATATTCAAGTACCGAGCGAATCGTCATAAGTGTATAATATCGTTAGTAAATAGTTTTTTAAAGTGATATAGTTGGAAAATGGCCGCAATAGTCTATATGTATGCCTTGCTACTGGCCCGGCAGTTTCCCCGTAATTGCGAGCCCCGACTGGTCTCGTAGGGATTGGCGAAAACCTACGAATATTTATCAACCAACTTTAAGAAACGTATGAGTTGGTGGTTGGAGAGAATGGTAATCTAATATTAACAATATATCTGACAGCTCAATATGAGAAATTGCAATATCGGTCATCCACCGAATAAATGACCACGCTTCAAACGGCTTCACTTTACAGAAGGCCTGTAATCTGCAACATTAATAGAACTATTAGTGGTATATTGTTAAACCGTAAATTAAAGAAATAGAAGCTTTAATTTACCCTAGCTTAATAATTTAAATCTTTAATGTAGTTCTGCCTACCCCGCAAGGGACCTGGCGTCCCTTGCGGGACCTGGCGTCCCTTGCCAAAGGGACCTGGCGTGAGGATATATATGTATGTAGAAGCTTTATGTAATGCAAAGTTATTTCAACAAACAAAATAATTCAACTACGTACCTACTCATTTTAAAATTTATGTACTAATTTGTTTTATAATTTAAATCACATATTTGTAATGTTTGAGAATATAAACTTTTGTAATTCAACACACCCAGTTAGTTACTAAGAATATTATTTTAATGATTTCCGGTCTAATGATAGCAGCATTGAAAATTTCTACAGTATTAGTTATTTTTCTCATGTCTATTTATTGAATAAATAAATATACGTACATATTTTACCCAAAATAGGTTTATTCTATTGTATGTAGATGAATATAATATAATTCTTTTTACGAATACAACATAAGATAAAGAATATTTATTTATTTACCAGTACAATATGGGTATCATATATTCTAATATAAGATACGCATCGTTTATGCTCTGGTATAGTATTAATAATAAATAATATCTTGAGACATCTCAATAAATGCCCACTTGAATCCTAATTAAATGTCAAGAAGTCAGTGAAGACAGTTTGTGTTCTGCTAACCAGACGTCTAATAAAGTACATGTATGTATGTACGTACTATTAATACGTACTTATATACTTAAATATTTTTAAAGCACAGAGACAGTTCAAACACTTGTGCTCGTCACACATAGTATTTGTACTGGCTGGGAATCGAACCAATAACTCTCGACTCAGTAGTCACATTTGTTTATAATTGAAGCAGCGGGCCAGTGGAATTGATATAATTAATTGAATAAATTAATTTAAAATATTGAAGACGATTATTATATTTCAAATATGATATACTGGCATGTTTACAAATGACTAAGAAATGGACAGTGACCTCATCTCATTTGATATTGTGGACAGAAAAAATTATTTCAGTCCGAACGCGGTAAACATATGTATGTATATTTTGATCACAAGATATTTTCTCTCCCCTTGAAAATAAGGTCATCCGATTTTATTATTTCAGTGTGAGATGGAAACTCGCGCGGTGGCGTCACGTCCAGCCGCAGATTTAGCGTTTCTCGAGCTTACATATGTATTATACCTAAATAATATTTACATAGCTCTGTAATAATACGCCGCGTCGCGGCAAAGGCTCTAGAGGTTGTTCTTGGCAAGAACATTACAAGGGTCATGGGGTCAGGATTGTTCTTAGCTTACTATTAGATATTATAGGAGCAGTGAGGTCCAAAGTCCACAATAGAGGTGAATGTGATATGAGCGCTAGAGAAATTTCATTTGAGCTTCACCTCGAAATAATTGCCTTTTTTTATCGTTGTCGGTGGAGAAGGATTTACATGTTTCTTTGTTTATTGTTAATAACAACGATATGTATAAACATATTATATTTACGACGTATATTATAATACGACTAATTACATAATTACTGACGATACATTTTAAAAACATTGTTGTTGAACATTCATACGGTTTATTGGTATGGTTCGTCTATTTCGGTTAGGTATCCAATATGTATTAAAGTTATCCCTGGAGAGGTAGGCAGAGGAGTGTAGAACACTTCTACAATTCACCAGTTACGTTTACGTTCCACTATGAAATAGGTGGTGAGTCTATCGCCATGCATCGGGCACATATCAAGACTCCGAACCACTACTCGAAAATCTAAATTAGAAAATTTTGTAGTGTTCGACCCGGGAATCGAACCCATGACCTTCCGATAGGCAGTCGCACTTGCAACCAACACGACCAACAAGGCAGTCAATTAAAGTTTTCATCGTAAATAAATCAATCATTACTTCATTGCTGTTTCATGAAGCGATTTATAACTTATAAATTATAACACGTATTATACGTGTTATATTATATATAATTATATGTGTTATAAATTATAACACGTTACTGTAAATCATGGTGAATATTATTTGACAAATCATGAAGATATGAACGTTATTAATTTTTGTAATCATTTATATCACTAATGAAATATGTATATATTTTAATACGTAGTTGATTAAGATTTTATGATACGAATATAGAATTTTTTTATTTATTTTAATTACAATAGAAGTAGGCAGAGGAGTATACTACACTCGCACGTTTCTCTAGTTCCTCTGCATATCTATTTGGGTATTACAGGCGTAATCTTATGTTATATTAAACCAGAAATTTATATTAGAAAAGATGTAAACTTAATAATTCTTTTTTAGCTAGTCATCGAGAAATATCTATTCACACTATAAATTTCTATTCACGCGACTGTTTCTTAGTAGTTCGTTTTCTATGCTCTTTGCTGCCTTCATCATATGAACAGTGAAATGAGCTTTTCTTCAAGCCTTTCATTCGGGGCGTTATAACGCTGGGCCGTACGAAAACGATGTCAAAAGAGCCCTTTGACGCCGTCAGCCCATTGACAAATATCTCGTTAAGCTAATATCCACAGGCAAGGATGACCATTAACTATAGGTAACGTTACTACAGCATTTAGGGTTTAATATTAAGCAATATCTTTTTTGCTTCTTGACTAATCCAAAAACCTTCGGTAAGCCGAAGCTAAACCTAAGTATGTGTATGAAGAGAACGATGGATGAAGAAGGACCGTTGTAGGGGCAGAGATATTTGATCCTCGGGGCTGCCCGCCGACCTCATGTGTGAATTGGCGTAACGAAACAACAATAATAATACTGTAATAATAATAAAAGCAAAAGTCTGTTTTCCATTCACAGTTAATTTTAAGAGTTCTAGTATCCTACCTCGCTGTTTATCCCTTTATGTCTCTGTATGATGACAAAATTTCTAAAAGGTAATTTGTTGTAATAGCTTAGTGTGGTGTAATTGTAATCATTTTTTTATTAATTAATACAGCATTTATTTATTAATTAATTGACTGCCTCGTTGGTCGTGTTGGTTGTAACTGCGACTGCCGATCAGGAGGCCCTGGGTTCGATTCCCGGGTCGGCAACTACATAATTTTTCTAATTTAGATTTTCTAGAAGTGGCTCAGAGTCTGGATTTATGCCCGGTGCATGGCAATAGGCTCACCACCTATTCCATAATGGGACGTAAACGAAAGTGATGAAATGTGGAAGTATTCTACACTCCTCTGCCTACCTCTTCAGGGGTTAACAGGCGTGATGTTACGTTTTTTTACGTAATATAGCAATTCCTGTAACTAAGGTGCAACTTGCTTAACTTAGAGTACATCTCGCGCAAATGGCCCGTTAGTAAATTTTATCAATACACTGATAAATATCTTCATCTGATATAGATAATACCTTTCTGTTGCAGTCGTCCCATCATATAACCTCTCTCTCGAGCTCTATTTAAAATATAATCTTGTCAAGCGAGTTCTAAAAAGACGTAATATCACGCCAGTAATCCCCAAAGAGGTAAGCGGAGGATATTTCCACGGGTTATAAATTTGTCGTTAAAGTGATCTCATAGAGAACGGCTAGGCAGTATTAAATTATTATGAGCTATATTAGATCACAAACGACGCAGATCCCAATAGAGGTTATAACGTCAAGCTTGTTTATTTTCTCCACTGTATTGCACAACGTTATGCCATACGAATGTAGCAACCATTATTTTTCCCTACACTCGTTCTAAAAATGTACGGCGCATGTGTTACGGGTTGGATTTTATTTAATCACTTTTCTAACGGATTATGACGAGAAAGTAGCACTCAGCTGGTGTATATACCGGCAACCATGTTCACATTTCATATATAAAAAGACAAAGACTAACATATGTAGGTACCTATATTGTTACAGATGGCACCGTAAAAGTTGCAATCCTGACGAATGCAAGGAAGGAAAGTTCACTATTTCTATCTGATTTAACAATAATATCCCGAGCCCCAATAATTTGAATATTTTCCGCTTTTATCGCGTAGTGTCTGTGATAACCAGTGTCAGATTCCTGCAGCTAAATAACAATATAATTATATGCTTTGAAGTGTTAATTTGATGAATACAGTTTGTAAATACAGAAAGAGAAAATTTAATATTTAAATTCGTTGAGATTGTCGAGCATAAATAATGTTACTTTAAGATATACCTAATACTTACAATGATACACCGCTTTAAGGAGGTAGCTCGTGTGTATTTGGCGCAAAATACCTGAACGTGTAATAATTAATCAAGCATCTTGTACGTTTTTGTCTTTCGCCAGGGAACTCTTTGGCACAGCGGATTTAACTATCTAAATTACGACAATTACGTAAAACAAGCAATTTTCTAGTCTTGCCAATGTTATTGCCGTCCATTAAATTATTTTGGCAAGAAAACCACAACAAGTGTGAATTTGTGTGCTACCTATATAAATTCGTTCTCGCAATCCAAGTAAATTGTAAAATCATAAGAATCGCTCCATTGCATTGAGTAGGCTCTGACACAAACGGTTCTGATTGCATGGTCTGATTGCTCCACTGGAATTTTATAGTTACGCGTTATAATTTCCGTTCGCGACTTCAGGTGTTTATTCTTACGTACGACAAGAGGGTTTGGCATAAAAGAATGCAATAATTATGTTCAGATCTGTTTAAACGTTCGGAATAGAAAATAATCGAAGGAGTCTTTCACATTATGATTGATCAATTTATAGGTTTGACATCGGAAATATTTGAGTGCATGTATGTTGATGATGATGTAATCCTGTGATGTAAGGTTTCATAACAATGACAAACATGTCACATAATGTACAAGAGTGGTCACGTCTTCGGAACGGGGCCTAGTCAAGGCAGTTTCATTGTCGACTGAACGCATTCAGGTAGCGCGATGACGTCTCGCTCTTGGTTTCCGACTGTTTGCAATAAGTATAAATCTGCTACTGCCTTATCAGCCGAATATTGGCTGCTCTTGGAGATGCCTGTGCCCAACAATGGACTGGACCAATCTGATGATGATTGTGTATATAACATCCTAAATCATTACATTTTGTGTCTTCGTTGCCCGGTGTTGTGTAATCCTGTAGTCATAACATTAATACCTTTAACTGCCTCGTTGGTCGTGTTGGTTGCAAACGCAACTGCCAATCGAGTGGTCCTGGGTTCAAATCCCGGTTCGGGTACTATTAGATTTTATAGTATTGGTTCAGAGTCTGAATATGTGCCTGGTATATGGTCATAGACTCGCTATTCCATAGTGGGATGTATACATAAATGGCAAGACGTGGAAGGATCCTCCACTTCTCTGTCTACCTCTTTGAAGATTACAGTACAGCATAATATTAAATAACAATCATTATCATCGTCATCACTTATTATCATTAAGAATTATAGGGCGTAGTAAAAAGTTTGTTGATTGACTTATTACGTTATTGAAATAGCTTCTATGATTTAATAAGAAGTTCTTGAACAATCCGTTGAAGGTAATTTTATTTACAAATAATCTCTCATATGTGAGGAAATTATTTCGTGATAAATTTTCTTACTCGAAACAGCCTGAATACGCTAAGATAAAAAACATATTATTATATTCTATACTCAAATATGTCTATAATCAACCTTAGACGTTAACTGACCTTGAGCTATTTGGGTATCGAATTTCACCAAAACCATTACAGCTTTTTCAACCAACGAACATACCAGACAACAGCGCAGACAGATTTAAATGATGTTCATAATATTCGTTCATACGAATTAAGCGGAGAGGTTGTTAATTCTAAAAAGCCATTAGCCAATTAGTAAAATCGAATGTAAACTGAAATATCGCTAAGGCGAAGCACGGCATAAACAATGATAATAATTCGTTCGCGCGGCGAGAAATAAAATGCAATGATCGAGTTAACGGATGTTACATACGAAGCGTGCCAGCTGGTAGGTGGTCGATATTTTGGGCGAAAAACAGAAAAACACGAAAGCTTCGCCCACGGCCGCGCTCCAGCTAACTCACGACCGCCGCTGACTACGACCTGTTGGTATTCAGTGAGTAACCACTTTGCGCAATACAGGTGATTTATTTTCAGTGGAACGCAATTCTTAGCTCACGTCTCTCGCGTTTACAATTGGTTTCGTAGTCTGTAAAAATTTGGCACTATTGACAAATGATCCGAGGCGTTATTTGCGACATTAATGATTCACCCAAACAGACAGTAACATAATATTTAGCTATGTATTGTTGCATAGACTCTAGATACAAATGAAATAAATCATATACTTATAATATGTTTTTAATGTTTCTAAAATAACAATATGAGTTCATTTTGTAACTAATTTAAAATTAATATAGGTATATGTAAAATAAATAAAAAATATTGAAATAAAACACAGGGAAATCGAAATAAATGTATTTATTTAAAGAAGTTCGGTGTTGCACTAGTAGGTGAAATATTTATGAATTTAAGAAAAGTATGGCAAGAATAAAAATTTACCAAAAATGTTTTCTTTACCCGTACTGTAATCTAGCTCTTTAACTACATATATACTCTTAATTCCGGAAAAAAATTGTGAACGGGGTAAGGCCTCTAGAATGTATTGAATTGTTTAGATTCTCATATTTATGACAAAGGAAACTGATGAAGCATCAATTTATAGATCAAACCCCTCCTCGAGAAACAAACTAGTTGCTAGAAAAATGTTATCGAAATTAATTAAGCAGTTTTTAAGTAGATCTTAAGATCAGATCACAAAAATGGAGAAACGGATAATCACGAAGAGAACTTACTTTTTTCTATGTAGGTTACACTACACTATTACTAGTGACCGACCGAACTTTCGGTTTCGGTTTTGGTTTCGGCCAGTTTCGGCCAAAAAATCTAGTTTCGGCCTTAGTTTCGGTTTCGGCCAAATAATGGCCGAAACTTTCGGCTGCGCCGAAACTCGAGCTTTCATAAATTATCGGACGTTTTTAGGTGAAATAAATTACGTATAAAGTCAGTGAGTAGTAAGTAGGCACATAATTTTCGTACAATATGCTCCAATGCGTTGTCTCACTCCTCGGCGCAGTTGGTTTGGAATAGTCTGCTGGCCCTGTACTCGGACACACATAGCGGCGACGTTGTAGAGACATCACAACACTTCGATATAACGATCTTCTACTTGGCATCGCTGTAATAATTCCAACACTACCCAGGTTTCTACGGAGTCAAACGCCTTCTTATACTCCACAAAAGTTAGACCCAAAGGTTAATTATACATTTCGGGCTTTTGTATAATCTGCTTCACTAGCGTGAATAGCTTGGACCCACGCTTTCGCTCTATCGCCTTCTTAATCCAGACCGTAATGGATTCTCAGATCACATCGTACCATCCTCGCAATGCGCTTGATTAAGCGTTATAAGAATAAGATTAATAAGAAATCATATCTGAATAGATATGACTTCTCAGACGAAGTGGTCCCAGAGTTTTCCAGGATTCCCGAATTTTAAATTCCGGTCAATTGACATATCCATATTTATGATAACGCTTAGAATTTCTTCGCAGTTTTGACCATTGTTCATGACATATAGAATAATTAAATATATGTAGGTATTTGTTACGTACTTTAATAAATGTCATTTTATTTCATTTCACTTTATTTAACTGTGTATATAAAGAGAATATGAAAATAAATGCGAGAAAATTTTATAATAAATTAGATTTCGGTATGCATTAAAGATTTTGAATAGGTTTAAGTAAGTTTCGGTTTCGGTTTCGGTTTCGGCCGAAACTGTGAGCGAGGCCGAAAGTTCGGTTTCGGTTTCGGTTACGGCTGAAAAACCAGTTTCGGTCGGACACTATCTACAACTAATTATTTGTAAGTATTAAAATCTGTGAAACATGTGTCGCGGTCACACACAATAGAAATAAATATGTATATATTGGATGAATGTTTTGATAAATTAATACGCAAGTAACACGTAACATCACGCGTATATATATATATATCTAAAAGAGTAGGCAGAGAAGTGTGGTACACTACCACGTTTCACCATCATGTCACATTATGGAATAGGGAATGAGTCCATTGTTTAATTCGGCAGTAAAGAAGTTTAAACTAAGTAAATATATAAGGAATATACCTATTCGTACTCGTTGACTATTATTATTGATATTACAAGTGTTTAATGAACACACCAAGTTTATTACTGATCTCACGTTGCATGGAGTACATTAGATGATTGCTGACACCTCTTAGCGAATGAGTGCAATTCAACATAGACATATGCAGCTCTACTAGATGTTGCATTAAGGTTAGACACAGCGATGTGACGTCATAAATTCTCGATGTGTATATGAATATACGGTAATGTAACAATGAGTTCGTATTTGTTTGAATTTAGAGCACTGTATCATTTTAAGTGACATTACACAAGGCAAAGACATTATTTCTAATTGTCCTGTAACAGTATATGTTTTGAAAAGTTTATCTTTTTTTATTCTTCAGATTATATACGTGAAACATTAATACAAATATATCTCAGCCAGTCATAGCAGTTATGAATCTTATTGTTTTTTGTAACCAATCGACACCAAATGCACTTCAATATCATTTATTTCAAACAAACCTATAAATACTGTTTATAGTAATAAGTGTTGTAAATCTGTTTATAATTTGACTATCTCGTTGGTCCTGTTGGTTGCATGCGCGACTACGGATCCGGAGGTCCTGGGTTCGAATTCCGGATTGGGGAATTCCTGGATTTTTTATAATTTAGATATTCCAGTTGTGGCTAGGAGTCTGGAAATATGTCCAGTGTATGGCAATAGGTTCAGCACTTATTCTATAGTGGGACGTAAACGTAACTGGTGAAATGTGGGAGTGTTCTACACTCCTCTGTATATCTC
>DWTO01002684.1:0-13594 GCA_018244755.1 Jemadia pseudognetus
GCCATGCATCGGGCACATATCCAGACTCCGAACCACTACTAGAAAATCTAAATTAGAAAATTTTGTAGTGTTCGACCTGGGAATCGAACCCGGGACCTCCCGATCGGCAGTCGCACTTGCAACCAACACGACCAACCAACGGCCAAAGAAGAAAGAAACAAAAAAATCTTTATTTGTGATAGTGTAAGCAACAGATAAATATACAAAGCACAAATGTACAAAAAACAGATCGTTATAGATATAAAAGTAACATATTAATAAGATCATTTTTAAAATTACCAAAGAAAACAATGCTACCATATGCTGACTACCTTTTAATAGATACCGAAATATCTCGAAACTATTGTAAGGATTTCTTTACTTTTAAGTTATGCTGTGTCTCACGAGCAATTGTGACATCGCCATCATCGCCAATTGTGACATCGACATCGTAGATTGTATAAACTGTTGTTGCTCAGAAAACAATGTAAAAAGATGATGCTATAGGTGGAGTAAGCTTTTTAAAATTCTAAAACTTAGCTTCGCACAGTGATATGATCGCTGATAGAACACTTTTTAAAATTATGAGATCATTTAAAATTATCATCTCTGCTCTAGTTCTTTGTTACCGTGATCCACCCTTTAAACTACCCTTAACACAACCTGCTAATTATTACCTACTAACTATACTTAAAACTAACTTGTCTAACCCTAATACACAACTTTTTCGCAAAAGTACCTACCTACTCGTATATTAGGTATCGTCATAGGACACGACAATAATAATTTAAAACATACATAAAAGGAAACTATTTGTTAAAAAAGGTAACCGTGTCACGAGCTCAATTTCTGTATACATCTAATCATAATGATCACTTTCATCATTAAGTAATCCATCAACACTTTGCAACTATTCGTACTATAGTAAACCATAGGCTGGCGATTTACGGGGTGGTAGAGAGGTAATAACATTGTCACTTAATATTCAGCCACAAACTCCACGGGTCCTGAAATCCAATTGGACGCTCAAACTTTTCTTCGCAATATTACTCGCATTTTGATATTAAACGCCACTTGCTAGCAACAGTGAAGGAAAATATAGCGAATAAACCTGCGTTCCTTAAAGTTTTGCATTGTTTTATATAGCGTGCGAAGTCTGCCAACACTTCCAATAATAAATTCGATTCATAATCCGTTCGTGCCTGTAGATGGGCAGTTTAACTACTGATTTTAATTTTCACTCGATACGAAACTATTACGCCCATATCAATACGAGAAACTGTAGATAATTACTGCGATCTCATAACATGTAGGATATTGAAAATTATAAATAAATTACTTAATTCGGTATAAATGTGAGATAAGATCGCAATTGGTGTCAGTGTACTGTGATATCTGATATCTTCAAGATGATGTGGAAGGTAAACAGTTTTCATATATTACATTGTAGATGTGAGGTGTTGACTTAAACTTTTACAATAATTTAATTAAATGACCAAATAAATAAATATTTTTTATACAGTTATGGTACAAATAGCACCTACTTAATAGTAATACTTTATAGTACTTAAGACATTTCGATGTGCTTGCTATCGATGTACATAATATATATACTTATATAAGTAACAGTATATTTTCATGATATGTGACCCGTATGATTTATGTCTATTTCAGACTCTAATATTTCTGACTCTTGCCAGCGCCGTATTAGCAGGCAGAATAAGAAAACATCACGCTAACTACAAATTTTACATAAAACATGACTACAACTATGGGCACCATGAGAAGCATGAGCACAAACATCACAATGAAGAAGTAGAGCACCAGGAAGAAGACAAACAGAACGAGCAGCCTGTACAACAAGAGCAACAAGATAATAACAGTAGTGAACAAAATGAGGTGCAGGAGCAAAATGATGGAAAAGAAGAGAAGGAGCAGAAAGAAGAGAAGGAGCAGGAAGAAGAGAAGGAGCAGGAAGAGAAGGAACAGGAAGATGAGCAGGAACAGGGGAAAGTAAATGTTGAATCTCACAAACCAGAAAATCATAAAGATTACGTAAGTGTTTACAAATCCTATTTAACAACGAAAAAAATGTTACATTTATACCGTTTCATAAGTCAGAAAAACATTATAATGTATTTTTTAGGATTACCCAGCATATGAGTATATATATAAAGTACATGATCCCTACACACATGACATGAAGGGACTACATGAGAAAAAACATGGTGACGAAGTTAACGGAGCCTATTGGCTTATGCAGCCCGATGGTTATAAACGTATAGTGAAATATCATGCCAACAAACACAGCGGGTAAGTCTTGACATTTTTATTGTTTTAAACTATCTCGTTGATCAAGTAGTTGCAAGTGGGATAGCTGATCGAGAAGGCCAGGGTTCAATCCCCAGGACGGGAACTATTGAGTTTCTTTAACTTGAAGTTCGTGTCTCGCTCTCTAAGTTTGTGGGACGTATACATAATTGGTGAAACTCCTTTGACTCCTCTCTCCACCTCTTCTGGGATTACAAGCAACAAAGTGTATTTAAAAGCAACTACAATTCAGTCTATAAATATTAATACACTAAAGTTGCAAAAACAAATAAAAAGTAGTTTTTTACTGTAAAAAACTTTACTTATTATTTTAATTAACACTACTGCGACGACCGAGTCAAACATTATACGAGTATGTAAGTTTACAGCGTAAGTTAATTCAATTACGCTATTCTTCTTTATACAGATTTGTTGCTGAAGTGGATTATACTAAGCCTGAGGAAAATCAAGACGACGAAAAACATGAAGAATATTATAAGCATTACCAAAAAATCCACCATGATCAAGAGTCGGACCAGGAACAGCACGAAAAGAAAGAAAATGAAGATCATGAAAAGCCAACATCTGAATATCTTATTACGGCTTATCACGGCCTTAAAAAACCTATTTCTGTTAAAGAGGAAGTCGATGAAGAAGGGGACCGTGAAAAAGAAACCGCCAAATAGATCCAGACTTTGTCGATTTAAAAAATTAAAAAATTGTTCATGCCAAAAACCTCTTTGATCTCTAGACTGAATCTCTGTTATAAATGATATTAAAATATAAGGTGTTAGAAGATAGAGATGTACTTGGGCCGATCAATTTGCACGTGATTCACAGTTGTTAATCTAGAAAAATCTCATACTTAACTTCTTCAAACAGACAATTGAATAAATCACAATCTTATCATCCAATAACAGATCTCTTAGTGCAATAAGTTTTAGAAAATGAGTTTTATACTCGTTTCCAATAGTTTATTTTGTTACATAATTTTAGCAATATTATCGAAATAAAGAAATTCGATTTTAAGCGTTTGTTTCACTAAAATATTATTCTGAATATTCGTTTCTAAGGCGTGAACTATTAAACATTAAGTGATAAAAAATTGCTTATACAAAATGGTGTAAAAAATGTATAATGCAGCGATTCGCTGTTTTTTTCACAGCCATGTTCCGAATTAAGTGGGAGTCGGTGAAGTCAACCTTACTTAAGAATCAGTTACATTTTTTTTTGAAGTTATCAAACTTCGTCATGATTATATGTTTACTATTGTCATTCATGAGAAATTATAAGAATAATAATAATATAATCAGATAAGTCACACTGGGCCATCCCATGGGATACTAAACATCAGGGTCTGTCTAGTTTCAGTTGATAGACATATTTTCACATAATTTTAATACATATTTTAATATAAAACTTAAAACCCACACAAAAATAAACTCATCGCATAACTATTACTTCATGAAACGAACTCGTTATCCTCAGTTCAACAATTAGTGTCACTAACCACTGGAACTCTACAGACCTGTGCCAATCAAATTAAAGGTGTCTGTCTACAATGTTGTGAAGCCGAAAACACCAAACGGATTTCACGAAACTACACTTGAAGATTTTAAACTGCAAGGAATAATACTTGCTTTCTTTGAAAACAAGCAGGCTTTACTAACACATTTTTTTAATTTACGTAAGGTTATAATTCCTATATTTTATCGTAGTCCTTTTTATTGAAAACTCTGCATATGGAACGCAATCTATACTAATTCGCCGCCCTTTATACTACCACTTGTAATTAGATGAAGCCTGTCATAGAAATTAGTAGCATTGCAGCCTTCGTTTGGCTTGGTTTCAGGACAGGGCGCGATGGCGTACTTTGGGAGAGGCCTATGTGCAGTAGTTTAATGAGACTGACTCATGCTGATGATGATAATAATGAATTTTAATTTTCTTAATAATGACAATAATGAACCTTGAAGTCCGCTGCTTGCTGAGATAACTGTTCTAAGCAGTCAGACTACTGTGTTATCGCCTTGAAATAATTTCCATGGAAAATTCCCAGAACCCCTCACAAAGTATCCGTCAAGCAACTCGCAAATACCTTGGAACGAAAGCTTTACTAAATTCTTTAGTCCGTTTTTCATTGAAAACGTTCACTAAAATTGCAAATACTTTTATTTACGATAACATCAATAATTTCATTTAAATCTGTAAAAACGTTAGACAGACAAACAAAGCTTAATTTAAATTGAAAGTAACGTGACAACGACCGCTCGATATTTTTAGTGCTATACATATTCATTATACTGAATTGAGTTGACTGCCTTGTTGGTCGTGATGGTTGCAAGGATAACTGCCCATCGAGCGGACCTGGTTTCAAATCCAAGGTCAGGCACTATTGGATTTTTCTAACTCAGATTTTCTAGTAATGGCTCGGAGTCTGGATCTGTGCCCCGTTAAGACAATAGGTTCACCACCTGTTCCATATTGGGACGCAAATGTAACTGGTGAAACGTGGGAATGTGCTACACCCCTGTCTACCTCTATGGGGATTACAGGCGTGATATTACGTGTTATATTACGTGTGAAGAAGGAATACACCCTGACATGAAGTCAGGGTATGTATAATGGCCAGGGTACCATTACATTTACACTGAGTTACAGTCACTACTATAATTCTAGATGCGTTTAAGTTTAAATACAAATCTAATTACAGATTTAAATGCAGTGCATACAGATTTAGATGGAAAGTGCGTAGTACTTCATTCAAGGCAAAACGCAAAATTTTCATTTAGTTTTATTAGAAATTCGTTATTATTCAGAGATTACATTGTTGTACACGATTTTACTAGAAACGAGTAGGTGGAGTTTTAATTAGTAGATACATTATTGTAATAACATTCGGATTATAATAACATTTAACTGTTTCATTAGAGTATCCGGTACAAAATTACTCAGTGCAACTGATAACAAGAGGTTTTGATTATTTAAAACCGCATTACAGTTGCAAGTTGTGTTTATCGTATCACACCCGTTTACAATGTTTCATGTAAGTTTGAAATTATATTAATAGACTTACCTAGGAATAAAAAGTTGTTAATGTCAGCATACATCTTCTAACGGTATCTTCAATGTTATTTATCCAAATATCTTAAAAAGATGTATAATAGTAAATTGTACCAATATGAGGATATGTTAATAATGTAGAAAAATAGTACCTATATTTATTAAATATATGCAAAATCACATCTGTAGTCCCCAAAACCGTATCGCCTTTTTTTATTTGAAAATATATCATCATTAAACTTCGAAAAATCACTTTAATTTATCATCATCCTTATAATAAAAACGTAGCCACGTTTAATCACATTCTGAACATTCATTTTGTAATTTAATAGTAGTTATAGACCACGTAGCTGTAAGAATGATTTTTTATAGTTTGCATATATAACTGTACCTTGTGGTTTATGTATAAGGTTGCTAATTTCTTAAAATTTATTAGTAAACATTCGCCTCACCTATGACTAAATGGCTTTTAAGATATTGTTTTTCCCAACAGCTGCTATTGGTAGCATTCCTCCTCACGGGGGTTACCGCTGACCAGGAAGTGGACCTCGATGTGGACGATTCGGCACCACCCATTCAAGTGTACAATCTGGACGAAGTGCACCGCGCGCAGCATCAGCACGGACACCATCAAGATCATCAGCGCGGTGGCCACAATGAACATCTGAGTCACCAAGACCCGTATAACGTCCATTTACACAGCGTAAAAGTTAGTCGCCCTTAAAGAAATATAAAACAACTACAACACAAAATAGTAAAAATATTTAAAAAATGCTACTGCTTCTACTTTTTTTTACATTTGACAATACTCAACAACAATTCTTCTAAATTACATTTTAAATATTTCGACGCTATATATAAAATTTGTGTAATATGTAAATTGATTTAAAAAAAACAGTCCTCTATAAATTTTACTATAGTGTAATCCACAATAATTATAATAAAAATATTTTTTGTTTCAGGGTTATAAAGGCCAATCGAAGGTAGACAGGTAAGACAAATACGAGTACATAGGCAAATTATTCTACTCAAAATATGAGTTGTAACCCGCAGTCGCGTATTTGAAAAACTACTGAGTTAATCTAACAGTTTTACAAATAAAACTTTTTAACTCCCTATTTAAGGTTCGCCCAAAGAAGCGCTGGAACCACTACTACACCTATTTCAACTATTAAACAGCATTACATGCGTGTTTTGTTTGAATTCATTCGATTCATAACGTTTTGCACTTTTTATTTCAGGATAGTATCTGAATTTTATAATCCTGATTACTACGAACCGATTACAGTACTCGATTATAGGTATCTGAAGACTGGCGGTCGAGATTACTCGCGTGACGCGGGCGGCCAAATACTTATACTCCCTAAGAATGTGCGCATAAATCAGAAGAAAGAATTTCCTAACTACGACGAATTGCTCGAGTTTTTGCGCCTAAAGCAGTTAGCAGAATTTGAGGCGCATAAAATGGAAATGAGCAAACTGGGCTACGATCAACGCCATTATGATCACTATCAGCGACGCATTGTGGTGGACGGTCACCATCCCAAAGGCTATGGTAATTACGAAAGCTACGGTGGTGGATACGGCAACTCGTACAAACGTGACGCTGAAAATCCTTCGCAAGAAAAACAACCCGCGGTTGAAACTGAACGAAAAACAGCGGTATAAACTGTTAAAGATGCTAAGCGAAAAGTATTATCTTTACCTAATACATATATTATATTGACAGTAGCAATACAGTTTTAAACAAAAATGAAATTTCTTTTGTATAATAAAATATCTGTTTTCACTATTTGATATTTAATTTTGCATTAATAAAATTAATACGCTATATTCACTTCTTAATTATTTATTTATTTGTACAAGAAATTCCATGAGAAACAAGAATTTTTTCAAACAGGTTTTGTAATTTTTTGACACACAAGCCTGATCTCACAATTTATTAATTGTTATCAGCCTGTCTCAGTCCACTACGGGCCGTAAGCCTCCCCCAAAAAGAGGGGACTTTGCCTCAAGTTGGACATAGGAATTAGGATAAGAGATTGGGTTTTTCTTAATGCAAAACAAGGCCATAGTCTATTACTACGGCCAAATATAAATGATGAACAGAATTTGCACGCCTTAGAGAGCATTACGAAAAATTTTAAGTTGTGTAGATTACTTTTCAGTCCTTACTTTAAGCATTATAACAAATTAGTTCTTAACGATAGATAGGTAAATACAAGAAATCGAATCTAAAACACTATTATGTCAGTATTGTAACAAGATATAAAGATATTAACGCAGTGCACAAATGATATTACCTGCAGTAATTATTATATTGTAGTATTTTATAAAAAAATAGACCAAGTTTTGAACGTATACTTCAAACGTTACATTACCCCTATGATCCCCGAAAATGTAGGCAGAGAGATGTAGTACCAGTACGCAATCACGTTTCAACAGTTACTGTCACTATGGAGTAGGTGGTGAGCATGGACAAATCCAGACTCTGAGCCACTACTAGAAATGAAAATTAAAAGTTTCAATAGTGCCCGACCCGGGATTTGAACCCATGACCTCTGTATCGAGTTCGCGCTTGCAATCAACACCATCAACGAAGTAGTCAATTCTAGTTTTGCGAGCAGATTTTACTCACATGACTACTAACTTGAGGCTGGTGTTTACTTGTTTAATTGCTTAAATAACGCAATACCACGTATGAACGTACAGTGGCGTGTGGGGTAAATTATTATGATCGATTCAATCAGTCTGTTTATCGAATCGTGACGCGCGCCCTTGGCAACTGTAAAGGAAATCACAGTTTCACGGATCAGCCTCGTTACAGTCTGTTTTGTAACACAAGCCGTCAATTAACCAAATGTCGTTATAATGGCTATCATATTGTAGCGGTACCGCTGGAACTCGGAAACGCATGTGCAATATAAGCGTCGTCCTTTTTGAATTTGACATAGTTTATCGCAGTCCTGCTAACAGAAACGTTAACATGTTGGGACAAGTAAGTTATTTTGCTTAAATAGAATATCTAAAGAGTGACCTTTTACAGTGTAACCTTCTGTTATGTTAATTGATATCATCATTATTAATCTTTATATGCTTCCATCCCTGAATGCAGATCTTCTACCAAAATTAAGAGGGTTTTTCAATACGTTTTCCTTGCTTACAAATAGTACCAGTCAATATGAATTGTTATTCAAAATTAGTTCAGTCTAAGTCCACTGCTAGACACAGGCTTCCCTTGGGGGTTTTTGTTCATAATCCCCACAAAAATGTTTATCACTAAACATTGAATTAGTCGAAATATTTGATAAAATCTCCAATCCACATGCCCTTCGTAGGGATTATGTGCAAAAACCCTTCAGGGGAGGCTTATGTCCTGCAGAGGAGCTAGACAGGCTCATGATACTGATTATTATTAACTAAAAGTATGATATGATTAATTATATGTCATATTTCTCGTAGATTTCTTACAATGTATTTTTTTATATGCTTGTGAGCAGCTAAATAAGCAATATTTTTTCATATATTGCTTCCAGATAGCCGCTTTACTTGCGATCATCGGTGGCATCACAGCGAACCCTGCGCTTTCATACACTTCCCGCGTGGATGGCCTGGGACATAGTCACTACGGCCACGGACTAGTAGGCCATGGCTCAAGCCATGGTTACGGCTATGGCTTAAATAATGGTTACGGTTATGGCTTAAATCATGGTTACGGCTATGGCTTAAATCATGGATACGGCTATGGCTTAAATCGTGGATACGGCTATGACTCAAATCATGGTTATGGCTATGGATTAAATCATGGTTACAGCTATGGCTTAAATCATGGTTACGGTGCTGGCTTAAATCATGGTTACGGCTACGGCCTCAATCGCAATTATGGCCACAATATAAACACCGGTTACGGCTATAGAATTCATCATGGCTATGGCTTAAACCAAGGCCACTATTATGGCCTGGGAAGTGATCTCGGAAGCTATGGACATAGAGATACACATTCCAATTATGATTATGTAAGATATACATATCTACATATGGTTTTGAAATACTATTGTATCAGTTAAGGGCATGCTAGGGTACATCGTTTCACTTTCAAGTCTTAAAATTCATTACGATATGAGATTAGACATACATGGGCTGCACTGACAACTTAAGAGTATTGTTTAATGCTATTATAAAAATTCTAAATAGTGTACTATAAATTATTTTAGGGTCTTCCCGCTATTACTTCACTTTTAAGCCATAGTTCCCCTATGTTTTGTTTTATATAGAAAAAAAGAAAACCGTTCATATCTTTTGTCACATTAAGGATATATGTATTTACAGAACGTCAAATTATCAAACTACGTGAAAAGCAACATTTCGTGACTGTATTCCTCAGCATTATATTTTAAATGTATTTATTTACCTTTTGTGTCACAATATTAATCAACATTTCAGGCCTACCCATCTTACAATTTCTCGTATTCCGTGCGAGACCCGCATACGGGCGACCACAAGTCACAATCGGAATACCGGGATGGTGACCGGGTTGTAGGCTCGTACTCGCTAGCCGAACCAGATGGCAATATTCGCAGCGTTTATTACTCTGCTGATGACCATCGTGGGTAAGCGGGACAATTTAATTCATAGCGCCTTGCCTTATTTGTAATATTTCACTGGACAAGACATTAACGATTCTATAAACATTATGTAATATGTATTTATATTAGTCAATACAGTTATTTCACAGAGTAAGGCATGCGCCTCTATTACACCTTTGAAATATAAATAAAACATCTTATCATCCTAGATAATTAAGTTTAGTTCATATGCCGTCTTGTATAAAATTATAATGTAACATTTATTTGTATGTGAAAAAATTTAGCTAAAGATGCACAAAACCCGTTGAAGTCTTTTACAATATCAATTTGCACCCAAATATGTAGTAACATGAAATCAAAGTTTATGAATATTTATTACTTATGAATATTACATCCTGAAAATTACTTTTCAGTTTCAACGCAGCTGTGCATCATAACACCGTGCATCACCATCGTCATTAGGAACGTCCTTACCATTACCAAATTACGTTCATTCGGTTACGATTTTAATATTGCTACTTATAGAAAATTTGAATTTACAACGCAAACCTCGCCATCGATGACGAATAAATATGACAAAACAGAATACATTGATTCTCATTTTGCTATAATATCTACTACAGATATGTTAGTACCTATAATATAACATAAAATATTATCTAGGTATAAAAATTTGCGAAAACGTCCATAGAAAAGAAGTATTTACCATTTATTATAATTTTACCATGTTGACATGATCGTGGTTATGTTGATGTAGACATCTATTGTGTTCTAAAGGAACCTCGTGTGGTTGGTCGTGTTCTTATCAGTACTTCGTGTACGAGCAACTCTCACTTACTGAATCAAAAATACGATGTAATACCTCTGCAGTGACATAGATGGCTCTAGTATCTATAGTCAATTTTATGTTATACCACTTTACATAAGAATTATGTAACCACTTATGTTTTGAAAATAACACGTTTATAGTCACCAATGGCTCAGTTGTCGCAACTACTTAGGTGAGGTCCCCTACTTGGCTGACTGAGGTAATTGTAGTGGTAAAAGAGTCATAAAGGTTGACGGATCAAGTCAGGTTTGTAAGGATGGAAATGCCTGGCATCGGTGCTTTGTGGGCTTAGACAAAATAATTTTCCGTAAGCGTTAACGCCAAACGCTGACTTTAAATTGTATGGAAATGACATAAGCTGCGGAAAAGTAATGGTTCATCACGATGGTCGCTTATGTCATTTCCATACATTTTAAAGTTAGCGTCTGGCGTTAACGCTTAGTGAAAATTATTTCGTCTAAGCCCACTGTGCCGTAAGGGGCTTCGCACAATGATATCTTAATAATAACAAATATAGAACTGTAGAAACAACAATTGAAAATGTAGGTTGATTAAAGATGAATCAACAAGTACCAAAAAAGTACAAAAAAGGACATTTTTCATAAAAAAAATGTAATACATACTGATTGTAACAAAAACTTATTTATCAAACGATTTTATCGAGCACATACTCATTACGAAATAGTAAGGCACGAAAGCAATAACTCCTATTGAATCTTAAGCCTTAGTAACTAAAGTAACTATTGTAATCATTTAAAATACATAGCATAAGAAATAACACAGTTTTATGAGGACATTGCATTGACTCTAATCTACTGAGTTAAAACAAAACTACGAAGTTATTTAGTCACAAAAAGTGGTTGGACATGAACAGCCCACTTTAGTGCATATTAATGCATGTTCATACAGCCACTTAGCAAAACTTTCCAGATGTCAGACTTTATTATATTTTACTTACGATATGACAATGATTTGTAATACTAGTAAACATATTGTGTAATCGTGGTCTAAAAATGTAGATATAGTATCGCAAGTTTCTCTAAGCAAGACATGGGGCCAGGATGCCAGCGGCATTTAGGACGCCCAAAGTACTTATCTCGATTAAACCGATATTTGTTAGGTAACTAACTGCTTAATCTGACCGATCAGCGTGTCCAACGTAATCCATATATCTTGTTTAATATTTCACATTTAAAATACATTACCTGTGCACGCACTACTATTCTAGTTATATATTTAACCTATCTTACGTGTTTAATAGTGACATACGCGTTTTACGCAACGTTGGGTGTATCATGTAATCTCTATACTAATGCACGGGCTTATGACATCGTCAACAGTTATATTTGTTTCATGAACAAACGAAGTAGTGCACAATTGAAACAACAATATTGTGTAAAGGAAGATTACTGTATGTAATAGATTTGACGGCTTATGATCGATTATTGCACGCACGCCGCAATCTACTTACGCTCTGACTTGGATGTGTATTCTAAAGTGAGACGGTTACCTGCCAAATGGATAGATAGATAGATAATTCTTTATTGTTTACACCACACGATAGGCTATTAAAATATGGGTGTGCAAAATAAATATGGGTAATGGATGGCCTTATCGATTAACACCCATTTGTTCTAAATAACCCATAGGGATATAGCATTTGCTTTGTATTTGTAATCATAGAGATTTTGTGCAAAAAAGTACAACCCTAGGTATGGTTAGGAAATTTATGTAATATACAGTGAGCAATGTTAATACGATATAGAAGCACCACACCCATAAATTTTGGTTCGGAACCAAGTCAATTCGTTATGAAAGCAAACAAGAATATACATTAATCTCAAATACTTGAACTAGGTCTTCCTGTTTCGTGAAACCGAACGAGATAGAAAGTGAAAAATTACAATTCAAGTCCATAAAAACATT
The DNA here is from genome assembly GCA_018244755.1 of Jemadia pseudognetus. Taxonomy (NCBI): domain Eukaryota; kingdom Metazoa; phylum Arthropoda; class Insecta; order Lepidoptera; family Hesperiidae; genus Jemadia; species Jemadia pseudognetus. The sequence goes on from DWTO01002684.1 coordinate 12,694, forward strand.
CCGTGTCAAGTACAATTTTGATTTTTGATTTGAGGCAATAAAATAGTGTAAAGATTGTTTTGATATCTAATAAACTTTTCTCTGAAGCATTGCCAAATTCTACGGCATAGGGCTCAAAATACATAAAAGATAATATAAGTAGAAAATACATAAACGTGTTCTTGTTACAACTAATATACGCATGTGATTTACTTGGTTTAATTATTTAAATTAATAACATATACATATTATGTTTGATAATAACGCCATTTACATATGCATCCCAAATTAATTGTACCAGTTATTGCCGCAACAATCGGACACTTCAACAAAACGAGTAAACGAAATCATATAAATTACCAGTTCGCCTACTCGTGCTCAGAGTATTACTTATTGCGATTAAATTATTGGATACTACAACTGCTACTGCCTGGATACTACTGCTACTGCTATAGCTACTACTGCTACTGCTATTGGTGCTATTGCTACTACAGCTCCTGCTGCTACTTCTACTACTGCTACTGCATAATTACTATTGCTACTAATTATTAATTAAATAATTGGATTAACCAAATATAACAAGAGAACATCTTGGAAGGTTTCTGAATGATCTGTTGTACTTAATATTATCAATAGTATTTGTATAAACTGCAGGTTCATTAGAGTAGCACCAATGAATCCCATGGCGCATTTAACGTATGTTAATGTCAGCAAACCGCCATTGTATTGTCTGCTCCATTAACATTTAAATACAATATTACAAATCACCCTGATCCAATGTTTTAGAGTAATATTAGTTATATGTATTTTCACGGGAATATACGTGACGTTATGTGTACGGACACACAGCAAATTTTTAGAAAGCTTTTAAAAACATTACATTGACTTGTAATGACTGAATTTTAGATGAAAATATAGTTAT